>CAHIKZ030000626.1:667500-685000 GCA_903632075.3 Acanthosepion pharaonis
CAAGACGAATGCATAGTGACATCACTGAAAAAAAGTGGCAGTCTGTCAGTAATACAGCCAGTCGGCTTCCAGGGTCAAATCGAGCAGTTTTTTTTTTTATTTGTTATTTTATTAAGCATTCGCGAGTCACTCGATTCGGCTGGATGGAAGCTAAAATTACATCCCCCAGCCAGATCCCACGTGTTGCAGTTGATAAACCCATGACACCGTTTCCATGTGATATTATACCTTCCCCATATATGGAAAGATAGGCTCGTATTACTTATGTTACGAAAAAAACCAAGACTCGCAGTTTCCCCGTTCATAGAATATGACGTCGCAAGGGACATAACAGATAACTGATCAACGAGTCCCGCTCGAATCTGGAATTCTAAAGAAGCCTTATCTAAATAATCAGAAGAATATCTAGTAACAGAGAAGAATCTCCATATTATATGTAAGACTCTATATTTTCACACTGCCTTTTGTGTACACGTGTTTTATTTTTTCCGTTCGGGACACATGGATACATAGTTTTATGTATGATGTAGTGGTATCAAACTCTAGAACGTAGGATGTTTGACATTCCCTTTCTTTCAGCTACTACGCTCTATTCGTGAAATACTTTTTTATTATTTCATGGATACAATAATGCACATAATGGGGGAAATGGAAATGCGAGAATATTCCGTTCATCCATAGCGCGCCCGCCAGTCTTATTGTCTCTGTGTGTGTATGCATGTATATATATATTTATATGCAAGTGTATATATATATCATAGAACACCCTCTAGTTTCAGGCGAATGACTTAAAATAAACCAAAACAAACGCCCTAATATAGATAGAGATAAAGTAGATGGAAAAGGCATTCTCTTGAGACTGGACATTGACAAGTATAAGGTATGTAATTTAATGTGATTTGTTATTTCCACTTATCCTGAGTGATCCTAGAGCATTTTCCTCCTATACAATTTTAAAGTTTCTTAATCTGAAGAAATCAAATAGAACTGACGTTCTAGGTGAAATGCGTCGCTTAAAACTTTTGCACTTCGTCCCATCTTCACTTAAGTATAATTCTGTTTATATTGGTTTTCACATATACATAGACCCAGGATATATATATATATATATATATATATATATATATATATATAGTTGTACATAACATGTGTATGTATATCTATCTTTATATAAGATTGGATGTATAATACTATAAGTTAAATATTTATACCTACAAGTTTATATAAACACACGCACATATATGTAGAAACTTATACAGGCACAGATAGAATCTTGCAGACAGACATATATAGTCGTGAGACATCTAACGATGAGATATCACAACTAGCAAATTGGTCTACAAGACTTGATAATGGCATCAAATAAGTGAAAATAAAACGTATGCTAACCAATAAAAATGTCCATCCGTTTCTTTGTGCCTATAAAGATACAAGCTCATATGAAATTTTTAATGGTTTTTAACCTGTACAATTGTCATCAGCCACACTTGTTTGAGGATTACTGTGTAAGAGGCACTCCTTATGCGGATAGGTGTGGAAGATAAGGGCTAAACGTAGACATAAACAGGTTTAACTTGTATTGATCGAGGAAGTATCCGCTTGGGAATTCGGTTCCACAAGGAAGTAGTTCATGTTTGGAAGCTGCTCGATTGAAACTTAAATCTCACCAAAGGAAGCGAATGAGGCTGATTCGCTACAATACGTTTGATATGGCGGGTCTTGTAGGTTAAAATTGGTTGAAACTGAAGTCTATTTCATCTGAACACTCTTCATGCTTGCAGCGAAAGAGCAGGGAAAAGCCTGTGACGTTTTATCTGTGAAAAATATGCTGTAGTATGGAAAATAATTCGTACTCACAATGACCCGGGTATAGTTTTGGAATCTATAGAATGTGGAAAGCGAAGTCTGGGAAGGTTCTGACCATACAGAAGGGATCAGACGCTTGCTGACACGGTACTCTTAACGGAGACTTTTTCTAGCGTCTTTAGCGATGGATGTGCGTACGAGATCAGCTTGATGACGGGGCTGAGTTTAAGCGTCAATAGGCAATCAAGGAATGGGGTCTCCCTGAACGAACATCTATCATCGCCAGTAGTGAAATTTCCGGTTTCCACCGGCGATGGTAGAATGTCACGAGTTTAGACATTGAGACATTGAATTCGAGTAGTCAGTGTTTTGGCAAACACCATGCGGTTAGATGAGCTGTCAATCTAGGATCATCTATGGTTTACTACTAATAATATTAATGTAAAAAATAGTGAACCAAGTGGTATTTCATGTGAATACCGGTATTTGAGTAGACGCTCCACATTTTAAATAGTGTTTATTTTTGTGTATTTGCCTGCGCTCTCGAAAACAAAATTAAAAACATGTGTCAATCGTCAGGGTTTTTACTAGCGTACAGGAAGATCTAACCTCTTGTCTGCTTGGAAATAATCGTTTGACTAAGCATGTAGTCAGAAGAATTAAAAAACTATTCAAATACGTGTATCCAAAAATGTTGTCCGAAGAAGAAAAATATGTCAGATTACAAAATAAATCCTTCAATACCTTAGAGACACAAGTCCAATTCCGATAGTAGTTATAAAGTTGAATTTGCAATGTCACTTTAGACTATATTGGATTTCTCTTTCCTGTAAATCTGAATTTTTATTTTCCTTAACTGCTACTGTAGTTTGAGTTTGTTTTTTATTATTATTCTATTCAGTCCTTGTCTCCAGTTCTTTTGCAATATCTACATTTGCCACAAGCTGCAAATGAACGCATTAGATGGAAAATTCGACATGAGAACATCGACACGTAATCATGTTTGGATTGAAATCTGCCGACTATTAATTCTTCATAGATACTGTTTTTTCTCACCTTCGTTTCTTAACAATATATTGTTTATCTTGTTTTGTCCATTTGTCTTCATGTCTTGATTTAGTCATATTTTTTATGCTGATTTCATTTTTATTTTGCTTCGTTCTTTTCCTCTCCTTTTCTTTCTTTTCTTTCTGTTTTTGTTTCCCCCACCATGTCCGTCCTTTAATTCTTTCAACTTTTTTTAAACTTTTTTATTTATATTTTTCAAAGAAATATTTTCAAATGTGTTTTCACTTCTGTTTTTTCTTGCTTTCATTTTTTATTTATTCATTGCTTATTCAGAATTTAATTCTACTTTCTATTATCTCTTGTCTAAAATATATTTTCTTCGAGTTCTCTCCATTCTTTTATTCCTAAAATATCTGTCCTTTCTGTTTGGCTCACATTCAGCTTTTTCTTTCTTTGTTGTCGCATATAGTTTTTTTTTTCAGTTTTGTCTTTGTTTTATGTCTCTTCATTGAATTGTATTAATTATCTCTTTCCTTCTATCATCTTTATTTCTGTAATCTTTTTTCATTGTCTTATCATATATATTTTCTCTCTTTTGTGTGCTTCTTATATTTTTCTTTCCTTACTTTATCTTGTAGCATTCCTTTTCTCTCCCGTCCTGGGTAAGATGATAAACTACATCTGGCAGCAACGCATCTAATCAGGTTTTTAAAGGATCGTGGAACCATCTCTTAATTTCTAGTGTTCCCAGGTCTACTCTGACACGCGGTAGTAGCGACTGTTAGGGTTTCAGGTAGGGGCAAATACTTAGCCCCTGATCTGGGATCAAAACACCATGAAAGTGTAAAGTACCAGGAATATATTTTTGTCAAAAAATTATTACCAGCAAGGAATTTTTGGAGGAAATAAATTTTAAAAGCAATAGGTTTTGAACAAAAATATTACCAGCAATAAAAGTCTCTTGGCATCATATAACCTACTGAAGTTGATATGCCGTAAAAGAAGACGAAAATAAAATTTCCTCTCTTTATTGTCACGCCTTAAAAACAGAATTTCTAATAGAGAACGCTCATTTGGTTATTCCTTCTCGTTTTCCTTTTACGATATTCTCTCGTTTTCACATAAGTTTCCCATTCTTACCAATTAAACGTCATTTTCTGCTTTGTTTGATTTATCTTCATTCTTTTATTCCTAACATTTCTGTTCTCTCATTTCTCTTCTCTTTCACCTTTTTCTTTCTTTGTTGTCGCATTTTATTCCAGTTTTGTCCTTAATTTATGCATCTTCGTTGATTGTTTTAATGATGTCTTTCTTTCTGTCATTTTTCGTTCCCCATACTTTGTTCATTCTGTCGTATCACATATTTTCTATCTTTTGTGTGACTTTACATTTTTTCTTTCTTTAATATTTCTTGTAACTTTCTTTTCTCTATTTATTTTCACACCTGAAAAACATATTTTCTAAAAAAGAATTCTCATTTCGTTATCCCTTCCTTTTTTCTTTTAAGATCCTCACTCGTTTCACCTGAGATTCCCATTCTTACCAATTAATCCTCATCGCCATTTTCCAGTTTCCAGTAATCTTCTTTCTTTCGTCAATCCCTCTTCATTTTCTTCTCTTAATTTTTTTTTTACTTCCAAATAAGTTTTTTTTCTTTATTTTTGGTTCCTCTGAGTCCTTTAAATGCTTCCTCACAATGCCATACTTTTGACTAAAATATCTTGATTTTTCTCCATTTCAACACAATATTCTGAGTGGTACATCGTTCGTCTTTCCACAGTAAGTTTGCATGTGCGGATCGTTAGAAATTCCTTCATAGTTTTTGTTTTCTTTTTTTTATTTGATCCCAGTTATTTCTTTAGAAAAATGCTAAACATTGCAACTACACTTCTGGAAAATTGAAATTGACAACTTATGCTAATTCATAAGAGGGAAAAATGTTATTTGTGCGTTAAATCTGCTAAAGATGGAAAATCGTTTATTTCATCTCTAAAGTAAATAATTCGTCAGGGTTGGAGCAACGTGCAATTTCAACGATAGCGTTTGCTTTTTTCGCATCTTATTTTCAAGTGCAATACATTCTAATCCTTTCTTTGTTTTATGCGTATTATGTATAATATTTTAATGATATTTTATTTTATCCAAATATTCTAGAAAATGTATTTCCTATAATATTTCTTTCATTTTTTCTGTTTTAAGCCATTCTTTTGTATTTCATTTCTATTCTTCTTCACTTTCACATGTCTTTTTTCAACAATTTATTCTTCCTTAACCTGTTTCTTTTTGTACAACAGTTTCTGTTGTAATTCTTTCTTTATTTCTAATCTCCATTTTCTTTTTTTTTCTCTTTTCCATTTCTTTTATTCATTCTTTTTTTTCTTTCTTAACTTGTCCATTCTCTAGTGCTATATTTTCTATTGTATTTCTTTCTTTCCGTCTCAATGCATTACCATTTCCTTCTCGTTTCCATTTTTTCCTTTCATTCTATCTTTCCTTCTTTCTTTCTTTCGTAAATTACCCATCCTTTTGTGCCATATTTTCTATTGTGTTTCTTTCTTTCCTTCACTTTTCCTTTTCTTTCTTTCATTTTGTCTGTCTTAACCTATCCATTCTTTCGCACTATATTTTCTATTTTATTCACATATTTCTTTCTCTTTTCGGTTCTTTCTTTTATACTTTTCAAATTTGTTTACTTTCTTTCTTTTTCCTTCTTTATTTCATTCTATCTACCTATTTTTGTTCTTTCTCTCTTTCTTTCTTCTCTTTCTTTCTTTTTTAACCTATCCATTCTTTTGTGCTACATTTTAATGTATTTTTTTCTTTCCTTCTTATTTCCATTACCTTCTTTCTTTCCTTCTCTTTTACATTTCCATCTTTCATTTTTCTTTCTTTCTTTGTCTCTTAACCTATCAATTCTTTGGGGCTACGTTTTCTAACATATTTCTCTCTTTCCTTCCACCTCTTTTCAACATCGTTTCTTTTTTTCTTTCTTTATCTCTTTGCCATTTCTTTCTTCCTCTTTTTTCCATTTCTTTCTTTCTTTCTTTCTTCACGTATTCATTCTTTTGTGCTACATATTCTATTGTATTTCTTTTCTTCTTTTTTCCATGTCTTTCTTTTTTTTCATTGTTTCATTCTCAATAAACAACTTGATTGTTTCTTTTCTTTTATTTATCCGGCCCTCCCTTCTTTTGTTCTCTTTCTTCCGTATACTGAAGTCTATTTGATCTTTAAATAGAGTTTTATGATTTCTTTTCCATATTTCGTCAGTCTTTCCTTCTCCTCTTCATGTATTTTATTCAATGGAAATTCTCGCGTTATGAACTTCATCCTCAAGCAGTTTTCTTTAATCTTCAGTCTTTGTCACATTGCAAATGTCTTCTAAGCAACCAGCATAATGTATTTAATTCTTTATACAAAAGAAATATTTACCATTCGTTTTCTGTTTTCTCTTATATATCGCTTGTATATTAAAATCCTTTGAGTTTTTCAGGATTTTCTTACTACTTTCAGAAAGTTGTATAATTCCTTTTAAAATTATTTTATTGTGAATGCTATATATTGAATAATGATTTCTCAAAATATATTTAAAATATTTTTACTTACCCTCCATTTTCTTCAATATTATACTTTATTAAAAAAAAAATATTGTATTTTTTCCTCTTCCTTTCCTTTTAATTCGACGATGATTGTTACTTTCTTTGTCTCCCGAATTTAATATTGTCGATTTGATCCATATAAAATCTCTTTCCTCTTATTTCTTCTATCTGATTTCCTATATCGATAGAATAATTTAAATACACAAATTATCTAATCGATATGGAAAAGTCAGATAAAGGAATAAGGAAAGAGAATGTAGACGGATAAAATTACAATATTAAACACGAGAGACAAGGAAAAAATAACCAAAATGTGTAAAATCAATCATATTTCACTAAACTCATGATACTCTTAAGCGGTAGACACGATTGTATGCAAGAATATCTATCTATCTATATATATATATATATATATATATATATATATATATATATATATATATATATGTGTGTGTGTGTGTGTGTGTGTGTGTGTGTGTGTGTGTGTGTGAAAGTTACTGTAGTCGAGATGTCAGCTTAGAACCTATCACACTGCATATCCGTCTTTAGATTTTGTCGAGGACCTCAAGATGAACAGCGGAGCACCAGATCATATATGCAAGCAGTAGATTTGTAGATTCGAAGGATGATCTCGGACAAGAAAAAATTCTGGCGCGACACAGAGAAGCAATTTTCCCTGCGGTACATGTAGCTGTTGATTCAATATAGTTGTTCCGTATCAGGTCAGTGAAGAAAATGCGTGAAAATAAGGAACAGTGATACGCTCTCGTAAAGTTGAGCATCAACGATGTTGATAGGAGTCAGGGAGGTTTCTCTATGGTGAGTAAATGGTACCACTTTCGTTTTGGTGGCTTAAAGTTTACAAGCCATTTTCTGCCCCAGGCAACCACAAATTGAAGGTCTTTTTCGAAACCAACGGATTGGTTAACTTTGTCAGCATTTGCTATTGAGACAGGAGTAAATATTAGTGCTGCCTACCTACTTGAGAACTGATGGCACAAAGATGACACCAGGACGGTAGTTGATGAAGATTAGAAACATTGTAGAACTACGGATAGTGGACACCAGCGTTCGTATGAAAGGAACTGGAGGAGAATCCGTTTAGGACTACATTCATTTCACTGTTAGAGAGGAACGATCGGATTAATTCAAATAATCGTCCTGTAATACCGTATCTCTGAAGCTTTCCTAGGGCTTCGGGTTGATTAAATAGAGAAGAGATTGTCGATTTGCTTTAGTTCATCAGTCTCTTGCAGATCCACAAACTTGCGTGATGCAATACGCTGTTTCATTCTATCCGCAAATAGTAACTTTGTTTCACTGAGGACACGCTTGGACTCATTACAAGGAGAGACAAAGAAACGGCTGTTGCAATCAGACATGTCGCTTTGGTAGTGAGGGAAGAAGTGATTCGTATATTCTATAGCGAGTAGCCGAGAACCAAAGCGATGAGCGCGATTTAACTTTGTATTTTCTTGCTGAGATGAAACCTCCATGTTGGCTTTTACCGAGGAAGAGACCTCAGACGCACCTTTTTGAACGGGGTGATTAAAACCACATTTTAAGTGACGTCGCGAAGTAAATCCTGGAACAGTCTCAGTCTCCGCGTTGACAACAGGAAGATATTTTATTAGATTCCTGGTTGGAGGAGTAGTGGATCGAGATGTTAATCGAAACTACGACGTGATCAGAGTAGCCAAGATGGCAGAGCTTAAGGAATTGAGGAGAGATAGACCGAGGGACATATACAAATGGTTTGTAGATTTTAAAGAATAGCCAAGAGGTCAGAGCCTCGTAGCGCGACAAGAGTCAATGATGGAGGTAAAACAGAGATCGAGAAGAGAGGCGTTACCGTGTGTGTTACTTGGGGAAACGTGTAGAAAAGTCAAACATTTTCGTGAGGAATTGAGTGATTGAAAAGAAGAGCTTTTTTATGCGAGCGAGGTTAGTTACAGAATGTTTATGCTACATGGTATGGTGGGTATTAAAGTCGCTGAATACGAATATATGTACAACAAGATGTAGAAAGATGACCTTGTCTATATAATCGGAAATTATGTCGAGTACACCACAGTCATGAAAGGGGAAACGAAGGGGAACAATAAAGAAAGAAAAGATACCTTACTGAATTGAGAAGAGATAGACGGAGACACATATACACCTGGTCTCTAAATTGCAAAGAGAGTTCCCTAGCCAGCAGGAGTTGATCGTGGGTATAATCATTTTAAAGTCCTTTCTAAGAAGAGGAACGTAACCGGAAATCGAGAAATCATAGGAGTGTATTGGCAAATTAAATTTAGTCTCACAGACGGCTAGTATATCAGGAAACTTTTCGAAGAGAAACGATTCCACACTGCAGAAGTTGGTACGCATACCACGAATGTTGGAGAAGGAAATATTAAAGGGTTTTGGTTATATTTTTCGGTGGTTCAGGACTATAAATTTTGTTGCTTATGGTCATGTAGTGTTGCGTTTGAAAGGAAATGGCCTAAATTAAAAGATGTCGGTCATCAAATGTGGCATGATTTCGGGCTGCTAATTAACAATCGGGAACTTCAACAATAAAACTGTCAATTCAATACCCTCAGTATGATAAGACGTTGCTACCAACCGCACACAACACAGGAGAATCACCATGGCACTAATAATGATGCCAGAGAAATGAAAGGGATCTGGAAACACCTTCCTAAACAGGAAAGATTTGGTGACCCTGTACTCCCGCTCAAGAAAATGGGGATGAGTATTGATTCCTATTACAAATAAAAAAATTACAAAAACAAGAAACATAATTAAAAAAAAAATACAGCAAAAAAACAAGAATTTGATAAACTAGGTGCATGGTATCATGAGTTGTAACTGAAATATAAAATCTCTACGTCTGTGATCCAGGAATGAAAATAATATTCGGTAATTGCATGAGTAAGAAAAAAAATCAAAGAATTGTCAATCAAGTATGATTTTGAAAAAGGGGGGAGAATAAATTGACTTCAATTAAAAAAAAAGTAGTATAAAAAAGTACCGCGTAAAAAAAAATAGGTAAATAAGATTATTAAAGAATGAAGTTCAAACTGATATATATATATATATATATATATATATATATATATATATATATATATATATATATATATATAAATATCAGAACTGACGATATATATATATATATATATATATATATCAGACCTGACGATTGCGTACAGCATGAAACCGACTGTCGCCACTAAGTGTTCACTTCAATGTTCACTTTTTATATTTACACGCGCTGAATTTCTGATATTGAACACTTTATCCCATAAATATAGCACATATTAAGACTATATATATATATATATATATATATATATATATATATATATATATATATATATATATATAAAAGGCAACGAAAATTAAAGCAAGCAATGACAATGTTTTTATGTTATTTTTTGTTTGTTTATTTTGTAGGCAATAATTATCTAGTATGGTCGAATCTTAATGTCAGGACCGATGGAGGGGGCAGTGTTTTTTTTTCGGTGATATAGTCAACTTGACTCTGTCAACATTGAATAAAGGAAAGCTCTCGACATCTGGCATTGAAGCTTTTCCATTACTCCACATTATGAACAGAGATGCATACCGTGTCAGCCCTAAAGTGACATACATATTATTATTATTATTTCTACTACTACTAATAATAACAGTAGTAGTAGCAGTAACTTATGTCCCACAAGTTTTGTTTCCACAAAAGATTGCGATGCTGTTTCTTCGTTCGTCTTCAGAATTTTTTGTAATGTGATGTTACACAAATGTCTGAAGTGATTACATTATCCTCTTTATTTAGATATTGTCATCGTTTTGCTCAATATTACAGAATAATAACATTGATTTCAGCAAACGTGGCCTGAACATCCGACATTCTGGGAAGCTTCAATGAAAATGTTAGTTTATTTCTTACGCTTAGAACTTTCGATAACCTTAGTCAACAAAAAAAAAAAAAAAACGGCAACAATAAGGAAGGATTTACATGTTTCTTTTTTAATGAAAACTATTATTATTATTAATATTATCTATTGACAAAGGAAATAATCTGAAAAAAAGCAAACGATGCAGATAACAATAATTGAATATTTGCATTAAAATTTTGAATTCGTTTTAAAATGCACATAAATTATTCGCATGTTTTGCAAATATATGCATTGAAAACAAAATGCATATATATATATATAAAGATATATATAATGTGATAAAGATATATAGTTTTAAGATATGCTTTATTTTTGGCTTAAAGTATTCAATATCAGTGATAGAGCATATGAGGTCAACGCCCATCAGTGACAGTTTTTTCACGTTTAAGCAAGAAACATTTTGTTTACACGCACACAAACACAAACATAGACACACACACAAACACAAACACAAACATAGACACACACACAAGCACAAACACACAGACACACATATATATATATATATATTTTTATGTTTAACGTTGTTATTTTATAGATACAAGTATTTAAGCAAATGCTCTGTTTATGATAAACAGTATTAAATAACATTTACCGGCCTGAATGTCCGAGAAATTTTCATAGAAAATTTTCGTTCTTTGACAGGATTCGAACCTGCATCCTATACGGAACCGTCATATACGCTGACGTGCCTTTACCGCTTGAGCTACAAAGAACCAATCGGTAGACAAGGTCGAATTTACTGCTTATAAACTCCAACTTTCCATGAATCTCGTACATTCATAACTGCTCTGGCGTATCGAATGTAAACAAATGACGTCATATATTAAGAAATGGACAAGGTCCGACAATTTATATATATGTATGTATATATATATATATATGCATGTATGTATATATATATTGCGTATATTTAGGTAGCATATAACCATTAAGATATGTCTCATTACTTAATTTAGACAAATTTTGTCTACTTATGTTTAATACGATCATCTCTTAATTAGCGAGAAATTTCGTAGTATCTTTATTAAAAGAAGAAAGAAAGTCTATGCATATTCATTTTATTCCGAGTAATTTCGACATTATCAAAATATAACTTTTCTAAATGAATCATTGTTGTGTTCACCTGAAAATTAATTTTTTTCTTACAGAAAGCAAGACCATAATGACGATATTGTGCTAATATCGAAATTTCTCGGAATAAAAAATAAAAATAAATTGCCTCACATGGCAATTTTCTCTCTTTCTTTAATAAAGATACTAAGCAAACGTCTTTAATTAAGAAAGGATCCTATTAAATATAATTAGACAAACTGGCTTTAAAACAAAAATGGCTATATTTATGCTTGTTTGACTATGTTTGATGGCGGGAGGGGGAATCTACAGCTTACTCAAAGGGGTACTGAAAAGTCCCAGACCAATAATTATATATATGCGCGTCTACACGTGTGTATGTGTGCACGTGTGAGGAAATGTAAATCTGATGGGCCATGCGGTAGAGCTGAAAAGCGTCCTTGTTAAAACAAACATACACATAAAAAGCTAACGTTCTGACACCGAAGCAGAATTACAACTGCATATGTGTGTATGTCCGAACGCACAGATATGTATATGCGCTTAGTCTCGAGTGGCTTATATGGATGTGCTGGTGGGAACTAAGATGCGTACACCTGTATGTATCTGTCAATGCGTAGACTAGAGCCACCCCAAACAAATAAGTAGATTCCGCCTCCCGCCACCAAACATAGTCGAAGAAACATAACTATTTATGCGATTAATAAAAAATATCTATCCAGTTAAAAAAAATTAAACCAGTATGTCTGATGTTCGCAAAACGTGAAATCAAGATTTACCAAATCGTATCCATGCAACTTATTATGTTAGCTCTATCACTGTTATTAAGCGCTTTAAACTGAGTACCTAGCATATAAAATAGAATACATAATATATATATATATATATATATATATATATATATATGCACTTTAAGAACCAGTTCAATGTTTTCAAGTTATTACTATTGCCAACTTTTCAGAACATCTATAAAAAGTCAGTGGAAGTCTTTACACTAGCAAGTGTGCTACTTGGAAACACTGGTGAAATTCAAAATATGGATTACAGTCATTACTTTTGAAGTTTGTTTATCATTATTATTATTATTTCTAATGTTTTATAATCATGACCGTTTCAGGATGTATTAAACTTTTTGGCCTTTTGTTTGTTTGATTTTTTTAAAACAAAGGTTAAATATTCTTCGAAAAAGAAGTGATTTCAGAACAATGCCAAGCTGATGGCAACCCCGAAAAGAAAGTTGCATTTAAAAAAAAAAAATAAAGAAACGATATTAAGTAGGACCCTAAGGTTAGTACTTTGTAGTGGTATTCAGTGGTGTGTTTTTTTTCTACAGGATGAGGCTGGTCTTTGAGGATATACAGATTTAAGATTATTACTACTTCCCATTAGCTTCTAATGCTTTTATTTTTCAGAAATCAAGAATGTCAAACATTATGATAACAAATGAAATGAAAAGGCATGCAGTGATTATGGCATTAAAGGCCTATCATAGAGATTTAGATATTGCACGTTTCCTCAGAGTTGCAAGATCGTTTGTTCACAAGATACGAAAAGAGTTAGAAGACGCTGACTTTTCTCCAATGACTGCATTAAAACATAAAAGTGATTCTGCATGTTCTGATAAAGTGGGAACATCCGAATTTATTCAGGAAGTCAATCAGACAATTGATGAAAACCGAGCTCAATCAATGAGGTCAATTGCCAAAAAGCTGCATGTGTCTAAAAAAGTCACGTGTGTTCATAAAGGCATTTGATACGTGATGAAGAGAGGTCAATTTATGTCTGAAAAAACAAAAGAAAACCGTTTAAACAAATCCAAAATACTTTTAAACAAACTTAAACGTCCTTCTGAAGTTGGTGTAATTATTTTTGTTTTCAGATGGCTTTATTCAGATCCTCCTGAGGTGCCAAGTGTGATGCGCACAGAATTTCTTTCAAGTATTATGGTATTGGGTGTTGTTAGCAATGAAGGACATCAACACTTTTTGCCACAATGTCTCAGAGTAAATGCTGCTGCTTACATTGAGTTTCTATAAACAATTGTCAAGCCCTGGATTGACAACATATGCAACGACAGGGCTTACATGTTCCAGCAAGACTCTGCTCCAACCCACAACGCTCTACGAACACAAGAATGGAAGGCTGACCATTTGTACAACGACATCACACCCAACACTGGGTCTCATAACTCTCCAGAACTCAATCAACTATACTATTATGTGTGGAGCGTTGTTGAGAAGGAGGTTAATAAACAGCTTCATAACACCAAAGACTCTTAAAACTGCAATAGTTCGAGTAATGTCTGACATAAATAAAGACCAATTCATCAGAGCTTGCAGCCGATTTCGGCTTTGTGTTGAGGCAGTTATTGATACTAGTGGTGGTTTTATTAATAAAATTAAATAATAGTTAGGGAAAATTCATGGTTACTTGTTTGTAATCAAATATAATTATATTCATTTGTTTAGCAATTTTTTTACCAATCCATAAAATATATCTTCAAATACCAGCCGCAACCTGTATATATAAAATTTTAGTCAATAACAAATGGATGGTGCTCTCAGGAGAGACTGCTTCCTGAAATACAAATGAGCTTTGCGAAAGATGTCATTGGAGTTTTTCAATTCCTGTACTCATTCGTACAGTAGAAGCGCGAATGACGTTTTCCCGAATGAACAACGACATTGTTTTCCGCCTGTCGTTTTCCAATTAAAATCTATTCAAAATATCTTAAAGGACACATGATCAAATATATTCGGTTGTTCAAAAAGTTGTCGGCTGATATAACTAAAGCCATTTATCAATTAGTTTTCCATGATTGCAAATGTGTGTGTGTGTGGATGCTGAAATCTCCATCGGATGCACTTGCCTAATTCTGTACTTTCATGATTGATAATGAAAATACTACTTTTAGAATGTTGCTCGAGCCAAGATTTATATATCGTATACTCATTCACACAGACACACAAACACCTAGACGGGCATAAACAAACACACACAGAGTCAAACACACACACACACACACTGAGTCAAACACACACAAATATATATATATATATATATATATATATATATATATATATAATGAAATATAGTTCTTAAGGCATGCAATCTTTATGGGTGCATATGACATATATTTCCCCCTAAACGCGATCTTCAATGTACACTATATATAGTTTGAACACCGCGAGGCAAATGTCTGGTTCATGCTTGCGCGCAGTCTTCAGCGTATTGTTTTTTTTTGGGGTGGGGGGCGCTACCTTGACTATTTACGTATCATATTCAATGGGGCATTATGTGTAGCAAGGTCAGGTATTTGCATTTTATTGGGTTATTCAGTTTTACTCTTTCATAAATATAACATAACTTAAAACTACATATTTTAATAAACACACACACATATACATATATACGCTGGCGTATTTCGTATAGAAATAAATGTTTAAATCCCTTCTCATTGCGTCTATGGCCTAGAGGTAAGATATCTGACTGTTGCCAAATCAGTCGGGTTTCGATCCCGGCTTGAAGCCATCGGACGTGTAGCCACACTGAGGTGCTATGAAACAGTCGGTGTGTGTGTATATATATATATATATATATATATATATATATATATATATATATATATAAATAAATAAATGCACACAGGATTGACTCTGCATAATTTCCCGCAGTAGGTTGTCATTCCTTTCTGTAGACCAGTTGCCATCCAAAACTGAATCACTGCCATAAACATTTTTTTTTTTGTATATTTAATACTACCACACTTGACAATAATTAAAATTAAAAGGAAAAAAAAAAAAAAGAACGAGGTAGTTTCAAACCTCGGTGATAATGTGTAAATCGAGGTAAATAAATATTTATACATTATCAATAAAGGCAATGGAATTTCAGGAAATAGAAAAAATTAAAAAAATTAAATAAAAATATAAAAAAAAAAAATTAAAAAAAAAATTAAAAATTAAATGGAAATCAATTAGAGGCCAAGGAGAAAATCCTTGTTTACGGAGTGAAGATTTTATGGATAACATATATATGACCTCTAATATCTAACGGCAGCAGTTTGTGTGGGACCTACTCAGGATGGAAAAAATAGTCCACACTACACTTAGCAGAGCCATTGCGGTTATTTCTAAGATGTTCCGCAATGAAAGACCCGTATGTATTGGTCAGAACATCAGATGGTAAATAAGTTGACTTCTTGATTTTGTAGGCTCGTGTTATTTAATCCGAGCATCCAGCCTTCTTCCTATGTAGTGTAACTACATTTAAATAAATAAATTAGAGAACTATTAGAATGAGGTGGAAGAACGTCTTTATGCATGGGTGGAAGGCCAGCTTTAGCAGAGAAAACCACAAGGTTATTAGCAGCAAAGTTACTTTGTCGAAATACTATGGGAAACGGTTTAGCAAATATTTCACGAAGACACTCTCCAAGGATGACGTATGTACACAGGATATATCTGTACTGAAGCAGGTTTGACTTTATTAAGTTCCGAAATGTCATTTTTAATTACGGATTGTGACTAAATCTAAAGGATAGTCATTGTTGCAGATAGTAGTTGTTAAATCCCGTTTGGTTTTCGAACGGATCTTTAAGGGTCTATGCGCAATAGTCTTAATTAAAATTATTTTAAATCTTATGAGACAAAACGCATCCCAAAGGTTATACAAATCAATGAACGTCGGCTATCGATTAACAGAAGTAAGAAAAAAAGACGAAGTTCTAAGACCAAAGATCAAGAAACCGAACGGAAGATATGATTTCCTTATCTTGTAATTTAAGATTTGGCTGGATATTGTTAGCGACGTAAGAAATGTACGCTCCATAATCGCTTTTGAAGAGACAAAAATGTTTTCGAAATAATGATAAATACACACCAGATTTATTAGGATGAGATAATACTCTTTCTTCATGGAAGCTACAAAATGTTAGCTAAAATATTTCCTAAAGGTGAACCCATTGAGACTCCATCAATATGTGTTTACATGACGCCGTCGAAATTGAATTCAACGATCATCGTGGCAAACATCATAAGTTCGAAAAAATATCCTCTGAAATAGGAGGAGGGGAAAAATGACTACCATATAAAGCGTCAGCACATATATCAAAAGTCTCAATAAGAGGCATGCAGATGGAAAGGCTAGAAATATCAAAGGAACACATAAAATTTGTTAGTCGAGAGGTAATTCAGTTTAAAATCAGAGAATTCAAAAGCATCTTTTATACAGGATGAATTATACCGTTCCAAAACTGGCTGCAATATAATAGCAAGCCACTTAGCCGCACCATGTTGGAAAGACATTATCACAGACGGAATGGTTCTTAAGGAACTCCATTCTTATGTGTTTTAGGTAAAACAGGGACGTGGACGAATTGAAGCAGAGTGTTTAATCAAATTAGAAATGTCAGAAGAAAAAAAAACTCCAACTTTAAGCTACTTGACAAGGCATTATTTGAACTTATCTTCAATAGTTTATGTGGAGTGAAAATTATCCACTGGATATATTACGCCTAACTGAACAAATTTAGAGAAGTCTTTAAGAATCGCCATGAACTTGTTTACATAATCCTGATAATCCAGGATGACAACGCTTGAGACTTCGTCAGATTTCGTAATGACCAAAGATTTATTACGATGGAGAGGTTTGATAATCCGATATTGAACCTTGTTCCACTTGAATTCCCAAAAGGAAACAGGTGACCCGCCTATGAAGCAACTTTTCCTTAAGGTCACTAACTTTGCTGCTAGATTCAGGTTGAAGTCTGAGTATCAGAGCAAAAAGAACTTCAGACTCCGAATACATTTCTTCTCGTTAAATAAACGAGGAAGGAATACAGAAATCGAGTCCATGTGACAGAATTTAAAGCTCCAGTATAGACAACTCATATGGGGAAAGATTCAGAATATGCTGAGCAACAGTGGGATTAGCAGAACACCGAAAGCGTTTATGAATCACTTGCTGCAACTTATTGTGATACGTTCCTGAATAAGTACAATTTATACCAGCTACACTATGCAACAAGGCCTATTATATCCTATGCTAAAACTGTCCTTCCATCCATGC
>CAHIKZ030000626.1:690000-725000 GCA_903632075.3 Acanthosepion pharaonis
ACATGGTAAAAGTGGATGAACATACGTACGATTGATAAAAATATCGGTCAAAACATCTGGCCTACTTTTTGTGCCCACGGAATGTAGAAGCTCATTATCAATTTGGAGAAATGGGATTTTTAGAACAATGGAAAACGAAATATTAATCGGAAAGGGGGTGTCTTTGGAATGAGAAGGTGACCGCTGGAATTGTATACAGATCCTGACCTGTTGAAGATTAGAACCCCACGATGATGAAGTGAGGATATTTTCAATTCAGATAATTAAGATTTTGACTGTCAGGCCTGAACGAAAATAAAGGAATGAAAACAATTGTTTTGGCTCAGAAAGCGCCAGCGAGACGAGAAAAATTCTTCCTGAAGTTACATCTAATTAGCGGCGGGCTGTTTTGACAAAAACCAAAAAGGTGAGAAAGGCCGAGATTGTCATTTTCGTGCGTGTGAAAAAAGGCCAAATTGGATTTTTTTTTTTTTAGCAAGGTGTTTCTTTCCCAGAACAAAGCCAGGATAGACCACGCCCGATTGGAGACGTCACGAAGGACGGGAGACGCCTAACCAGAATCTCATTAGCCGAAAGCGGTCACGTGATATGCGAGAAAGAGGAGAAAGGACGCTCGACCAGGACCCATTGGTCGAAAACGGTCACCTGACATACGAGAGACCGGGAGAGATGGGTATGCGCCTCCCCCCCCCAGAGGCACTGTGAGGAAGTAGGGGTGAAAATAAGAGCGATAATGGGAAATCAGAAATCAGTTTGTTGCGGCGTCAATAAAAGCAGGACCCCAATCGACAGAAATCAGAGAGTTGCGGGGTAGACGGCTAGAGCAGTTGGAGAGCGGACGGCGGGCCCTGTTCATTCCCCTTGCGGGCAAGAAGGGGTCAGTCCGTTTTGCCCGGACAGGTAGAGAAGTTGCAGCCAAGTCGAAGAGAAGAAAATTGCTCGAAAGCCGCAGAGAAGTTGGAGCAGAATTGCAGGCCAGACAAGCAGAAGAATTGCAGGCCAGATAGGCAGAAGAGCTGCAGGCCAGACAAGCAGAAGAATTGCAGGCCAGACAGGAAGAAGATCTGCAGGCCAGACAAGCAGAAGAATTGCAGGCCAGACAGGAAGAAGAGCTGCAGGCCAGACAAGCAGAAGAGTTGCAGGCCAGACAGGCAGTAAAGTTGCAGGCCAAACAAGCAGAACAGTTCAGCCCCGGAAGGCAGAGAGAAGAGTTCACCTCAGACGGCAGAGAGAAGAGTTCGGACCTTGGCGAGAAGAGTTGCAGGACGGAAGAAGAAGAAGTTACTTGCAGTCGCGTTTAGAAGAAGATGAAACCAGGCCAAGCCTGAGGGTGGAAATTCGTCCAACCCAATTCGAAGTGAAGAAATACGTCCAACTCAAGCCGAAGCGAATAAGCTCGTCCAACTCAAGCCGAAGAGAAGAATCAGCCGTGAACGACTGGTAGAGATTAGCGCCCAGTGTCGAAACCAAACCACACTCCGACATACAAAATTCTAGAGAGTAGGCAACTCGAAGTCTTTAAATTGTATGATAGAAGCTTGGTGCCACAGTCCACAAAACGGGTCGGGAAGTAAGAATAATTTTATGTAACGAACATTAGATATAAAAGGTTGTTACCCTTTCTTATCAGTAATTTTTTTGCCTCGTGAGTTTTTTTTTCTTTTACTTGTGTGTTGCCACCCCAGTTGAACCCAGCTGGCATACGGCCCCGACTCCTGTGTGATCCCGTCTGTCTAAGATCTAATCACAACGTGGGTAGGCAGACCGGAGATCAGTACAGTTACCCTAGTAACCAGGTGTTGGAAGCGAGTTGGGAACGGCGAGGCTGGTAATCATCTAACCAGAGGGTTGGAACGTCACACTTGGAGCAGCGAGGAGCGAACAGCTGAGGCCGCGGCAAAAAACGTCACAACTGGTGCTGTCCGTGACAAGGATCGACCGGGCGGCGGCCACATCACGTCACGTCACAGTTGGAGCCGCGAACGAGATCGAACGACAGAGTCGACGCTGCGACCAAGGAGGGGCGACGTCACATATATATATATATAACTATTATACAAAAGAAACAACAGTCATTAAATAATTATGATTCTCCCGAGGTCACCATATATTGAAATAGTATGAAAAAGAGTGCGTATTAGTTCAGATTTTCTGTTACAGATGATTTCTTATTTAACTGACGTAAATTTGAATAACAACAACCGAAAATGGCTGTAATTTATCAAACACAATCAGCGAAATTACTCGCAATTATTGATGACAACTGTTGTCACTGTCAAATGTATTAAAATGAACTTTGGTTACTTTACAATTTTTAATTTTAAAACTCTACAGTCTTAAGTTTATAAAAGTATATATAAAATTAAATAGAAATAAGATATCGCTATAATTAATTAAAAAATGTTTGAATGAAGTATTCATGCCTAAATACAATATAAACCTTAAATTTAAAAAATTTCTTAGCCGACGAGTTTCATCTTCTGATCGACTTTATCAATTTACTTTTATCAAGTTACTTTTATCAATTTACTTTTATGAAAGGACAAAACATAAATTTTCATTTTGCCTTTATTCATACTCTCCAAATAGGGATATAGTCTACCTAAAAAAAAGACGGAGCGTACAACGGCCAAAATGTTGTGATTATGGCATTGCAGATGTGGACAACAGTCCAGATTATGCAAATAATGTAAATAATCATAATACCTCATCTCAGACCCCCATATATATATATATATATATATATATATATATATATAATGAAAAAACAGACCACATTAAGGAAAATGGCTTACATTTTGCTAAAAACTATACAGAGATTACTACATTAAAGTGGTCTGTTTTTTTCATTAAATATTAGCTCTGTATTCACATTGAGCTCTTCAGGATTTCATCCTCCTTGTAACTACCCATTCGGTTTACTAAGTTCTTCGTAACTTATATATATATATATATATATATATATATATATATATATATATATATATTATATATAGTTGTGCAGAGTGCTGGTGTGGGTATAATGGGTAGCGTCTCAGAATAATAACTCGTATTTCAATTCGAGATTTTACATTTTACTACATGTAAAGACACTATTTCAAAATAAGAAACCATCCGATCTACCCCAAACATAAGCTAACCTTCACCAAGACAAGAAGAATCACAAATCTCGATTCAAAACCGGAGGAGACTCTTTCGGGTTCACGTGGTACAGCTTATCAGAGGACGAAAGATAAATTTTCGTTTTACCTTTATTCATATCGTACATTTACGGATATAATCTATGTGAAATTTTTTACATTTCTATCTACACTACGGACAAAAAGTATAGGGCCACCCTGCTTTTCTTTAAAAAAAACAAAAAAAACTCAAGATATTTTCTCTTAATAAAATTTAAAATTTCATTATTTACATTATGTTTGCTTTTAATTTTCAGTATTTCCTCAGACTCTTTGTCCTACCAAAAACTTATAATTTAGATTCGTCTGTCCACAATACATTTTGCTAACGTATGAAAATTTTGTATGAAAAAAAAATGTTTATAGTATACATTCCAACTAAGTTAAATATTAATATATACTAGTGCTAAATGTTAACTAATTGTGTAAACAAATATATTTAACTGAATATATGTAAAGAAAGCAAAACAAATTGCCCCATTACAACAGTATAATTATACTTGTTATTTTTTTTATATATTTGAAGTAATTCGCTCAAAATGGCAGAATTAATGCAGTAAGCATTGAGATGGGGCATATAGATTGAAATTTTATTCAAGAAGGCTGCACTCAAAGATAAATTGACAATATATTGAAGATTACAAAGGCATTTAGTAACAGGTGCACATGTTGACAAAAACGTGCTGGATCACTAAAGGTGACAACTGCTTTTGCAAATAATAGAAGTATTGAGAGCAAAAGAAATAGATAAAAAAACTGCTCCAGATTTGACAGCTCAACTTAATTTTACTCGATAACATTTTCACCCTTAACAGTGAAAGATCATCATGAAATTCCTGTTATGGAAGGGGTACATGCAAAAAAGTATAAGAATTGAATATTAAAAGAGAGGCAAAATTGGTTGTCGATAGGTGAGTCCAAATTTGAATATTTTGGTATTACTAGTACAGTTTACGTGGGAGAGGAGAATAATTGTATGCTGAATGGGTAATCTAAATCGTTTAGTAGAGTGGTTGGAACTTTATGATGTTGATTTGTTTTGGGGAAGAGAGGATTGGAGATTTGATTCAAGTCAAAGGAAGAATAAAAATAGAGGAATATCATTAGATTTTGAAAGACATGTTATAAGTTCCGTTTACGCATGTTTTAAAACGTAGAATTTTGCAAGAAAACGAAAATTCCGCTACCGCGGTTTTGCCACCACTGTCATCAGTTACTTAAAATGTCCGTGTTTGTAAAATTGTACTTCTAACAATCTACCCAGGTGGATGAAGTAAAGTTTTCGGTTTGAAAGTCCAGCCATCTGAAGAGAGCCGGAGCGTACAACGGCCGAAACGTTTTGAATATGTCAATGAAGAAGAGGTTAACATTCCAAATAAGGTAAACAATTATATTGTCTCATCTCAGAGATAAACTCACACACACACACACACACACACACATATATATATATATATATATATATATATATATATATATATATATATGTATGTGTGTGTGTATGTGTTTTGACAATTTCATCTACCATGAAACAGGTTGTCGCCTTATGTTGACTTCTATGTTCACTTTTATATTTAACACGCTCTATCTCTGATATTGAACACTTTATCCGATAAATATAGCATATATTAAGACTATATTAAAATGTTCATAATCATATCGCTGCATATATTTGCTTTCAGTAACTTGCGGAACTTAAACTTATCTATATTTATATATGCACGAATATAGAGATAAACAATGTGGCGCATATGTTTTTTATATATATATATATATATATATATATATATATATATATATATATATATATATATATATATATATATAAGCCTGAAGTATTGACTTCAATATTCGATTTTATATTTACACACGCTGTATATCTGATATTGAGCACTTTATTCCATAATCATATCACAACTCAATACTATATTTCTTATATATATATTTATTTTATATATGAATAAAGACATGTATTGAGGAATCGGAGAGCTGAGTTCGAATTCAGTCGAATCCATTACATTCTTACGTGCTAATACACCCAGGGAAAGATGTGAATCCTCTTCTTCTATGGGTAAATAGCAAAACAGACGTTCTTTTCAATTGGAGAAGAATTTATTCAAAACCTGCGAAGGGTCGTTTGGGTTGGGGACCCTGTGGAACGTTGTACACAAAGTCTCTTCGGCCCTTCAAAAACTGTGGATGTTTTCAGAAAATTTCCTATAATCAAAGTCATTTTATCTTGCTTGTCATACGTCGAACGACGCCAGAGTCTCTAATATATATACTACAGTTCTAATTTTTTGTGAAAACTGACAATTTTTAAATCGTTCCAAAAAATAGTTGTTTATTATTTAAATAAGAGAAAATTAATATACATAATTAAAATAGGTGAGACATTATCTTTTATTAGAACTTTTATTATGCCAAAAAAAAAAAAAAAAATCCTCCTTTGGCGTTTTACCGAGTACAATTTTTTTGGCATTTATTGTCAGTATAAATTTCATAATTATCAATTCTTTTTTCACTTTTTCATTTCAAATTTCCAGTCTTATGTCATTCACTTCAGTGTCTTCAAACTTTTGAACAGTGTATATATTATATTTATATATATATATATGCACATGTATGTAATGTAAATTTGGACACTTGAATAAAATGTGATGATATATAAGTTCTTTTATATATATATATATATATATATATATATATATATATATATATATATATATATATATATATATATATATATATATATATATACATGTGTGTGAGAGAGACAGACAGACAGTGTGTGTGTGTGTGTGTGTGTGTGTGTGTGTGTGTGTGTGCGCATGTATGTTTGCATACAGTCGTTTATTTCCGGTGAACAAAAGTAACACTTTTTGAGTTGAAATTGTTATACGTTAGTGTTGCTTTTCCTATTTATTCAATTACACCACAGAATATTTAACTCTGCACAACCCCACCCACGCACGTGGACAAACACATGCACAGTCACTCATATTGTTTTTGTTTTTTTTCAGATATTGTTTCACGTTTCACTATCGTTAACTTTACATTCTGTTTATTTTGTCCATATTCCGTTCATCTGTTCCTTGTTTTCTTTTCGTTTCAGGTTTTGTTTTCTATGTATGCATTTCCATTTTTTCTTTGCATGTTTTTTTTTTTTGTTTCATCTTAATTGCATCTGCACCTTTCATCTGAGATGTCACTGTTCTTGCTTTACCAAGTTTAAAGGGGGAAAAAAGCAAAACAAATTATCACAAGCGAAGAATAAAAATAAGATCAAGGAATGGATAAGTGGAACACAAACAGGATATAAAAATCGGAGAATAGGACATATTTTGGAAAGCAAATCGGATATGGAGTAAACAAAAACCTTCAAATCAGAGGAAAGCCTGTATTGGACTGAGAATTCTAAGCAAAATATATCATCAATGGAAACATAAACTGATTTAAAACTATGTAACATTTTAGACACATCTATCTATCTATCTATCTATATATATATATATATATATATATATATATATATATATATATATATATATAAAACAAACAAAGATATTGGTAAAGCCAACACAAAGCCTGCCAAATGATGGAAGAAAATTAAAATAAAAAACAATAAATCAAACCGAAAAATATAAAAGAAAAATAAACATCAACTGAGAAAGAACAGTTCACAGTTGAATATCTACCTAAACATTAAAAGAGGGTGCTCTCTGTCTTAGGTAGCAAGACAGAACAGTTACGCATTTCAAGTGATATAACATAAAAAGCGAAAATTTCATAGCACTCCGCGAGTTTCACGATTCAACAATTGAATAGAGGAGAAAGGTTACATATTCAAACTGAACACAGCGAAAAAATAAAGGATAAAAGAAAATCGCGTGTACAATCATCGACGATACGAGAAAAAAAGACAATAACCAAAGAAAAATAACCTGGGAATTGACATCTTTAGTTCATGCAACACTAATGTCTATCTATCTATCTATCTATATATCTATCTATCTATCTATCTATCTATCTCGGTCTTTTCATTATCTATCTATCTATCTATCTATCTATCTATCTATCTATCTATCTATCTATCACAGTCTTTTCATTATCTATCTATCTGTCTGTCTGTCTGTCTCTCTCAGTCTTTTCATTATCTATCTATCTATCTATCTATCTATCTATCTATCTATCTATCTATCTATCACCGGTGAGGAATATGCAAATATTTCATAGCGCAAGAAAGCTTACGCTCCAAATAAAATAGGGCTATATTTAACATGAATTGTGAAATTTGTTGCAAAATCATCGAAATCTACATACATTTATGGAATGATGTTTTATAGAATCTTCACCTCCAGAAAACACAGCCTGTCACATGAATGGCGAATACTGTCAATCTACTTTCCCATTTTCAAAATGCTCAATTTCTTGCTTCCAATTGATTCCAATTTAATATTTCATTTTTATTTTTTAACCAAACCTCACAGAATACGAGGCTCAAATGTCAATGACCTTTGAGGGTCACTGAAAGATGTGTATGATAGAAATATGCCAGGAGATATTAAGAAGTAAAGATGATGACGATAGTGGGAGAAATAATGATCACTCCTTGACTTGATGAACCTAAGTTTCTTATGTTCAATGAATCATTCAGGTGGGAACCTTTCCTAAAAGTTAGCTGTTTTGGGAGAAAAACTCCGTCAATAGAGTTCCACCTTACAATTAGAATGCTGGTGGGGATGATAGTGATTCGAATCCCTGATTATGGTTAAGAGAATCCGAGCTGTAAATGTTTGAACTGTCGGAACTAAAGAAAATAAGAAATATAAGAAAATAACGATGGGATAATGACAGGCTTTCAACATTCGTTCTATGGGAAACGTGATTCAGTTTGGAAAATTAGTCACCCGTCAGAATTCCGCATAAACTATGCTGAATCCTATTAATGTAAGAAAGTGAGTATTTAGCAGCTACAGCCAAGATATGATGACAATGTATATCTGTATTTTCACTATATATTCTGTCCTTTCTCAGTGTTCATATATCAAGAACTTGTGCCAGACAATTATATTTATTCTTTGTCTGACTTGAATAAAATTCTAAATAGCAGAGGTTCTCAAATGGTGCGAGAAGCCTCATAAGTGCTGCGTACCTCACAGGTGCGGCACGCCTCACAGGTGCGGCATGCCTCATAGGTGCTAAGCGCCTTACAGGTCCAGCACGCCTCACTGGTGCTAAGCGCCTCATAGGTGCGGCATGCCT
This sequence comes from Acanthosepion pharaonis, assembly GCA_903632075.3. Taxonomy (NCBI): domain Eukaryota; kingdom Metazoa; phylum Mollusca; class Cephalopoda; order Sepiida; family Sepiidae; genus Acanthosepion; species Acanthosepion pharaonis. Next base: position 698,445 of record CAHIKZ030000626.1, read on the forward strand.
CATAGGTGCGGCACGCGTCATTGTTGCGGCACGCCTCATAGGTGTGGCATGATTCATAGGTGCGGGGGAAGAGGATAGCACGCGAGGCGGAATGTTTGGAAAAAAAATCAAAGGTTTAGAAACAGTTTTAAAAAGTTCATATGCCAAAAGTAAATATTATTTCAAAATGCAAAATCATTATGGATTACTTATAATTGCATAAACAATTCTCAGTATAAATAGTTATAAATAATTATTGAGCGAATTTTTTAGGGTGATTTTTTTTTTTTTTTGTATTGTATCAAGATTACTTGAATATAGTTACTAGAATCCTCAAATTGGAGGATAGGATGATACTGTTCTGTCTTCGAATCTGCGGTTATCTCCCTTTAAATATCTCACTGCTTTTTTTTATATGTACTTTTCTCGCATGAAATTTGTTGAGACGCGTGAAAATCTTCATTCCGAAATTGAGGTCCAGTGAAAAAGATTTTCGTAGCCACTGCTCTTTACGTTGAAACTCTTGTTTTAACATAATTTTGCTGTATCAGAAAATGGAGATTTTAAAGTGATAATATCTATCCCCCACCAAATTTAATGCATTCCGGTAAAAATTAGATTTTTTGGATTTGCCAGATTATTCCACGTTTATCTGCAATTACTCACCGAATCTAGAATAACTAGTAGACAAAAATAAATAAAAGGAATAAAATATCCTTATATTCCTTATTCAAATCAGTTACAAAGTAAAGATAAAATTTATTGAATTTGTTAAACATGTGCAAAAAAGTTGAATCGATTCTAAGATATTCAACAGAATTACATAAACTACAAGTCATCATCATTGAAAATGTCTACTCGAATGAGATAAACATCAATAAATCAAATTTGTTATCGATATTTTTCCATGACTGAGAGGTTCTTACAGAAGTCTTCAGGCGGTTGTGAGGAACAATGCAAATATTTCTTTAAATTCTTTATGTTAACCTCATCCCCGCCTGGAAATGCTATACCAGTGTTACCAAATTGTATAGCAATATTTCCATGAATCGCGCAAAACAAGAATACGTGTAAAATATTATTGTTTTTTATTTAATTTTATGCGTTTTATCTTTTACATTTTAGAATGGCCTCTTTAACAAACATTATATATGCAGATACAGGATGCAATGGGTAGATTGTCGCTATATTATATTTTTAATTTTGTGCATGCACGATGTTTGTTTTTGATTTTGTATAACGCACAGTATACTGGGGTCATTTAGACACTGTCTATAAGAGAAAGAGCACCAGGACGCAATTCACTCCACCAACAATTTGGAAACAGCATGCTATACTGCTTGGCATTCGCACCGGAGCCTTCAACATTTCAGAGTTTTGGGTGTTAATTTGGGGACAGAGAACGGAAAGAGTTGTATGAGCGTAAGGGTGACTACCAACGAATGGAAGACCGGATAATTCCCCAATTTATGGCTGAGGGCCTCGTGCTCAAAACTGAGGCCTACATCAAGTGTCTTGGAGAGGTAGTGCTGAACTGGGTCAAGAGGATGGCTGCTGGAAGACACTATATCTGGAAACAAGTCTCTGCCTCATACAACATAAGAAGGAGAAGCCAATTATGACTGTCAGATCATTCCTGCAATCATATCACCCTTAAATCAAACTCCGCAGACTGCAACCCACTTAATTTTTATGTGTGGGGTGCAGTTGAGCTAAAGACCAACAAAATTCCTTGTAACACCAAAGATTAACTGAAAGCAAAGATTGTGGCCAATTTAAACATGGAGACAATCCAGAAGAGATGCAGTCGATTTCGAAGTCTCCTGGAGTTTGTGGTTGAAGACAACGGCAATATTATTGAATAAATTTAATCTTTAGTATTTCAAGATATATAAGTTTATTTAAATACTACAGACAGTATATATCTATAAATTTTAATACATTTGTTCATGTTCTGTTTTTTAGATTTTAAGACATTGACTCATTGAAAGCCAATATTGGGGGCGTTATTGTCAATATGAGCGAGACGCATCTTATCTGAGTATGTAATCCCTACCAAAACATAAAATCCGGAAGACCTAGAGATCGAGAACAGCTACTATTGATTTTTTTAGAATATTTACAACTGCAAATCTGATTATATTATTGTTAAAGTATTTATATTTCTGTATATTAAATTTTTTCTCAGTTTTTGGCGCAGAAAATGATTGTGGTAGAAAGTGAGATGGCCAAATTTTACCAAGCAGTCGTCTCCATCAATTTATGTCCCTGTATACTGTCGTTTTTTTTCAGCCTATATAAATGATAGATTAAAACTTTATTATCTATCAGGCATTACATATACAAAGTTGAAAATTAAGGATATTTGTATCACTTACAATACAAAATAGGAAAAGTTATTTCAATTTGTAAACTTTATAGAAACAAGTGGAGATGCGACCATATTTCTCTTCCTTTCGGCGAAGGGAATATTGGAACAAATTATTTTGGCACACGTCCCGCTGATTGAAAATGTATCAGAAAAGGAAATTAATGTAATTCCATGAGAATAATTAATTAAATTAATAATGTATCCCTTATCTAACGAATATCTGTTTGGGTTGACTTCTGCGCAGTCGGCTTTCAGATTTTTCGATTTATGCTACTTTTGTTGCCTTAAACACCGATTTTAATTTCTTGTTAGAAAATACCAATTTAGGTTTGCATTAAACCACACCAACCACATTCTGCTACCATAAAAAAGCATGATTAATAGATTAATAACTCAAAAAATAATAACAAATATTATTCAAATTTTTGTATATATATATATATATATAATGCATATAATATAGATATATAATATATATACACATATATATTCTATATATATAAGGCATATAATATATATATATATATATATATATATATATATATATATATATATATATATATATATATGTGTGTGTGTGTGTGTGTGTGTGTGTGTGTGTGTGTGTGTGTGTGTGTGTGTATGTACGCATCTATACAAATGAAAATTTGACACCAGCATCATATCAGGCGACTTTACTCAAACTTGTATAAAAGTGGGATTGTATATATATATATATATATATATATATATATATATATATATATATATATATAAGTGTATATATATATATATATATATATACACACACACATATATATATATATATATATATATATACACACACACACACACACACACACACACACACACATATATATATATATATATATATATATATATATATATATATATATATATATATATATATTTAGAGAATATATAACAAAGGGAAAAATGGATTTCTTTTTATACCTTCATCGGACGAAAGAGCTTTTTACGCTGATATGATCACTAATGGGCATAAACCAGTGGGTAAAATGAAATTTTACATTTAATTTCGGAAATTTGAAATACCACGTTCCCTTTCTTTTATTGTCCTTGATGTGTAAAAATATATATATATATATATATGCATCTTTCCCTCTCTCTCTACATCACTTCCTCTCTCTCTCTCTCTCTCTCTATATATATATATATATATATATATATATATATATATATATATATATAAAATTGTGATAGAATTTACAAAACCTAAATTCGATGTTAATATCGTTAGCATTATTAAATGCATATATCATAAACAAATAAAAAGATCTACTAGAAAATCAACAAAGCGACGGGATAAAAAATATAAGTGAACCTTTATAAAGTTAATCGATTTTAACTAAATTCACTTTTTGGGGTTCTAACAATGTTAAATTAATTTCCAAACGGGTTTATTATATTGGCACTGTTGTTAAGAAATAAAATAATTCCAGTATCATTCAATATTACATATATTTACTTATTTTTTGAGATTTCTTTAATTACGGCAGTTTAAGGTCAACGTAACCAATAAAGATTCTTAATACTAAAACAATTAAAACATTGCAGTAAGGCACCGAAATGACCATGAGTTGGTTATCTTTGAAAATATAAGGTTATGCTGAAATGATCATGTGTACGAAACGACAATAAAATTAATATACATCTCCTTTACGATTATTCCAGTTGTTTTAGAGAGTTTATATTGCACGGTATGGAATCCCGTCTAATGATACTGCTCCTTTTTAAACATTCCAAAACCATATGATGCTCATCATCGCATACGCCATATCGATAGAGAAAATGATAAGCTCTTTGGAATGTTTATCAGCACTACTCTCCTTCGTAGGACAATGAAAATATTTAGAGAGGTTAAACCAGGAGATCTTAATCTGACGTCCATACATGTCAAGGGGTCCGTGAGGATTAGATAAAAATTAACATTTATATTCGCCATAAATCCCTTCTCTCAATCAACGGTGTCCCATTAAAAGAAATAAAATCCATCCTTCCGCAGCTTGAAAGAAAACGCTCACAAAGACTACTTACATTGCTGACTGGTGTCTCTTGATTTAATGTTGGGTTCATGATTACCAGTTAAATGTGTGTGATCACTCTCTGCACAACCGCCATCTTTTGCCACTCCATAAGAGCAAGTGATATTCCTAATTTTCTAGAGTTTATCACGGCTTGATTCTTTTATCATATATTGGTGAGGATTAATTTGCCACAATTTCTTTAATGCTGAATCGTTGAAAAATGATGTATATATAGTTTTCATGATGGTCCGGTATGGAGAAATTTAAGTACAAATGTTGTGAAAAACTAATCAACCTGTGAGTATCTGTATGTTTGCTTATCTGCCTATAAAGTGTTAGTTGTTATTCGGGTCGGTGACTAGGTGGTTGCCTTACTAAATGGATTCATGACTAAATGCGTCCGTTCAACAAAGGTTAAGTTCGACTGAATTAAGCGATGTAGTTTAAGACGAGCTAATTTGTAGTTAGAGGTTCCTGGAAAAAGTAGCAGAGGTAAACTAAAATAGATATCGAAAGATAACATAAGTCTTATCAGCAGCATACACTAAAAAGCTTGCACAATATCAGAATAAATGAATAGAAATCAGCCACGTTAGTTAGTAATCGTCAACTGACTGAAACAGAAACTCTTGGTGGTGATGATTAGTAAAAACAAAATGGACACATCGAAATGTCCAGGGCCAAATCACTCAACATATTTACCTATAATAAATTCATTGTCCGTACATTGGTAGGATTCATTTCCATTCGAAATTCCTGATCAAAACCAAGGAATAAATATGCTTTTTTTCCGTTTTATCATTTAACTCTCCCTAACCCTAAAGATAAACCTAAGCAAAATATCGAACCGTTCTCATTCTTTCTATAATCAATTGGTAAGTACGAAATTCCATTCGGACAGCTTCTTCTTATGAGCCATATCTTTGTGAAACAACCCCTCGAAAGGATGATTCGCCGACCACTAAAATCTTAATCACTTCGTTATCGTTCGTATATACCTTTATGATCTGCAGTACTTACGCTCGTAAACAAATCTATCTAGTACTGTATAGCTTAAGTGTATTTTGATCTTTTTCTTAGATAAACAATAGCATATAAAAATGCGGAAAGAACTCTAGATAAAGTTTCTCTGAGTTGGAGCATAATCTGACGAGATCACTACTTTAACTAGGTCGGCACACTCATACACTCGGTCACCTTGACTTCTGATTCCTTGCTAACAAAACACTCGAAGGCTTCCGTATAATTTCGTCTACCCAAATTCAAACACAATGTTAGATTCATCGCGTTGTATGACTTTCAGGTAATTTCCAGCGTGGTGTACATTGGGATTGTCTCCTTAGGATATTATAAATGTTATCACCATGATAAATAATGATCATGGTTGGAACACTGATATTCAAATGATAAGGTCATGCGCGTATGCATATAGAAAAATAATAGTACGTCGGGTAAAATAGTTGCTGTATTTAAACATTAAATTATATATATTTAACCCGGGAAGAAATAACCGTTCTAATGTGTGCATTTTTCCAAAAATAAATATTTTGATTTATTTTATTGGCTCATGCTTCTGGATTCCTCGATCCACTGAATTCTTTGAAGATGTTTTGAGCTGCTGCTTGCTAGATGAAGACATTCTTTTGCAGGAAATTATGGAGAGGATTTTTTTTTTCAATTTAGTAGACTCTCAGATGACAGATAGACGATCACTTTGGTGGGAGATAAAGAGCTTTGTTGCATGGATTATATTATTATAGCAGTCATTTGTGAGCGAATTGCTGATGAAGAAAGAATCTTAACTAAACTTTATGAATTTAAACGAAGTACTAGATTGGCGGCATTTTAAAGATGAAATGTCTTGAGGTAACTGTCAATTCTATACTAACCATTTATTCCATCACATTTCTCGCTTGTAGAATACACTTCCGATATATCACCTTCAATTCAGACAGGCAAATATTGGTTGATATATACACCGATTGAGTAAGCCAGTTGCTGAATGTTTATTTTTTTCAGTTCTTACCAATAAATGACAGAAGATTCCATTTTGGGTAATAAATTGCAAAAATTTGGGAAATTTTCAAATAAACATTAAGCGCAAGAATTTATTGAGATATTTATATCTAATCACTACCATAATCTTTGATTATATAATATTCTAAATTCCCATATAAGTAATTATTATATTTGTAAAAAAAATGTTTCAATGAATATGAAATAGATTCACTAGATAGGGACATTAATTTAAAAAAATTAAATAATTCATAATTATTGGCTTTTACATAAGGGTGATATTTATATATAATGCTGTTTGGAAGAAGCTATGCGAATGTAAAATCCTTCTTACTGTATAAAAGCAACAGGTAATTATTTCCCTTTGGGTGAAATAAAGACCTGAGTGTCACGTTACGACCGGATATTGATTTCAATTCAGAGGCTGACGAAAGTACTTAGCTAACTGATATCAAGACGAACCAGACTAAATCTATCTGCCCGGGCCAGCGAGCAACCCTGTCACAACTCGCAAGCCCATCGCGCCGTTTTCCCGCTGTGAAAAATATGTCCATGTCAGAGACATAGAAGATAAATCGCGTAGCGAAATATAAATATGGATTCTATAAAAACATAGACGCATCCTCCGACAGTAAGAACGTTTGTCTATTTCTTATGGCACATTGCTTGCTGTTGCATGCGTTATAGTTTGCTTCTGTAGGAGAAGTGCAGATATTTGTATAAAAGATTTGTGTATGGCTGAGAAGCATAACAATCTCTTTGTGAACAAATTAAGTTTGTCATTCTTTTTTTTTAAGCTATTCAGTTCCGTCTGTGTATTTATGTGTTATTATATCATGGATATGATGATAATCATAACAGAAATGCAAATAGGAAAGATTATGTAGCAGAATAATTATTATCAATGGACATACGTACAGAATGAGGATAAACGTACCTTCTCGATATAGCAAGGTGTCGCTTGTCTTAAAATATCTGAAATGGCAGAAATATAAAATAGGAAACAAATTTTAACCATAGAAATAGGGACAGTATTGCGATAACGAAAGAAACTACTTCCATTGAAATAGAGACAAGGTAGCAATTAGGAGAATCATTCACCATGGAAAGAGAGACAGAGCAACAATAAGGAAATAAAGTTTTACCAGGGAAATAAAGACAGGTATCATAACAAAAAGAATTTTTACCATGGAAATAGAGACAGGTTATCAATAAGAAAACAAAGTTTTACCATGGAAATAGAGACATGGTAGCAATATGGATAGAAACTTTTATCATGCAAATAGTTACAGAGTAGTAATAAGGGGAAGAAAAACTTTTAACATGGAAATAGAGACCCGAGTATCAACATGTAAACAAAGTTTTACCATGGAAATAAAAACAGGGTAGCAATATGGTAAAAAAAAAATACCATGGAAATAAAGACAGCGTAGCAATAAGTTAACAAACATTTACTATGGAAATGGATTTAGCGTATCAATAAGCTTGCAACAATGTGCATGTTCGAAGGAAGTGCAGGGTGAAAAGGAATTACTGGGTGGGAAGGAAATGCAGAGTGAGAAATATTCTCTCACAAAACCGCGTAAATAATTTTGAAATCCATCAAGTGTTAATTTGTCAGTTCCTGCCTAGATATGGCAACAATTTTATTTTGATCGGATACATTTAAAGGTAAAAAATGGATGAGTCATTCCAACAGTGCCCACGTTAAAAAGGCCTTGTGCCACATGACACCCTCGTGGGGGGGTGACTGAATATCGTCATTCCACCAGTGTTCCCAAGATGTCAATTTACAGATAATATATAAAACGAATTTGCTTGAGAACAATGGCACTTTAGGAAAATTATCCTAAAAGCATTAACGATATAAGACAGATTGTAGGAATAAGTTTCGCTTAACAATTTGATACTGCAGTTCTTCCCGTATCTTAAATCTGACCATTCCTATGTGGAACCCGTACCTAATCTTACATCAGGGACATGTGATACCTGAGAGTTAGGTGTCTTTCATCATTGATAAAATCATGTCAATTTTAAACTGAAATACGCCATCAAATCATGAGGATATATTGTTCACATTCCATTGCATATTACAGGTGCATATCACGAAGCAATTATCTTAAAGCAGTTAATGAATAATTCTATTAATATTAATGCTTGACTCATAGCTTGAATACAGAAGCAACAGGTAAATACATGTAATTAAGCAAAACTTTATCAAAATGACCAGAGAATTTTTATTACCATAGCGAAACTATTATTGTAAATGCGAAAATATTGTAAAAATATACGGACTATATATATAAAGCAAAAAATACAATCAAGAATTTTGTTAATAATTAGCAAACTAATTACTCTTATGTATCACAAAATAAAATTAAAAAAAAAACTTCAAAATATAACACTTGACGCCAGAAATTGTTTGATTTTTTTTAATGTTTATCAAACTTATGTGTGTTATTAAAAGCCGATACCTATTTTGATTTCGGGAAGTTGATGAAACTATCCGATTCTCCCAACCGACGCCCCCGTCTAAGTACTGGCCAAGATGTTCGCTGCTTAACTTCGATGGTCGAACTTGAATCGGTGTTTTCAGCAGGATTTTACTGTTGATCTGACCCTAACGACATAGGCTGTAGAATAATGAAAACAGAAACAAGAAAACGCTATCTCGGCAGATTGAATAAATGTTTTCCAGGAATTTACTAACATATAAGTAACCTGAAGAGTGCACCTTGACGTGGTGTAATGGTTAGAAAGCTTGCTAAATCAATTACGACTGAGTAGTGAGTCCGATCCTCACTGGGTGGGTACCCCATACTTTTGGCCTTATGCCACATCGTAGCCGGACTTAGAAAATCACTATAACCTAAGTGAAGATGAGTTTTCAGCATTTTGGTTGACACTAAACAACAGATTGACTTGAAGAAATTTGAGAAATGTTAATTGTCGAAACTTTAGGATTTATATCATCCATTTGAACTATTTACAGTTTAATATAGTTGGCAAATTAGAAATATATATATATATTTCCAAATGCCTATTATGTTTAATGGTGATATCTCGATGCTTGATTTTTTAAACAAAGATCAATTAAAAGAAAGAAATTCTTCAAAGTTTCCTTTGTTCTAATTGCCTCTTTATCATCTCGAATACTGGTTTGGTTTGGTTTGTTTTACGGCATATCAAGCTCATTGGGTCATTTAATGCCGACAACTTTTTTTTTTCTGGTAATATATTTTTTTGTCAAAAATCTATTTTTGTTAATATTCTTTTTTCCTCAAAAATGTATAGCCGGTAATATACTATTTTTCTTCAAAAATTTATTGATGGTAATAATTTTTTACAAAGTATTTCTGGTATTTAAAACCTATTTTTACACTTTTATAATGCTTTTTACCTCAGTTTCGGGGTTAACTATTTGCCCATAGCTGGGACCCTAACATGTGCTACCACCCCGGGTCAGGGTGTAACTGGGAACACCAGCTATTAAGAGGTGGTTCCACGCTCCTCAAAACCTCTTGATCAGAGGCCTTGCTGTTGTACGTATTTTATTGTCTTACCCTGGACGCGGATGTAGTTTATCGTCATACCCAGGACGGTCTAGAATACTGATACGTTGAATTATTTTGTGGGGTCTTTGGAAAAATTCATATGTCTTTTTTTACGATACCATTACTTCATGGACTTTGTTACATTTCTACAGATTTTTTAAACGAAAACTTAATTTGCAGATGCTTGCTGCCAAGATTTCATACATATTCTTATTTAACGCTGTTTGAAAAGATATGATTCATTTTAATTGAAACTTCAAATATTTTAGTATTAAGTTATTCTGTCTTGCTCTACGCCGCAACAAAATGGACACTGACGAAACGCCAAGAAGCGTCACTTGACGGAACATACACAAGGATGTTACAAGTTGCATTGGGCATCACCTGGAAGAAACGCCTTCCTCCTATCTCAGTTTCGCTAAAAGAGAGGTTTCGGTTGGCTGGTCACTCCTGGAGAAGTAAGTCTGAATTTGTGAGTGAAACCTTCCTATAGAACCTGTTGCGCAGCAAAAGATCATTTGGAAGACTCATCACACCTACATTGACCAACTTGTAGATGACTCTGGCTGCCATCTGGAGTACCTGCCGACAGCAATGTCTGACAGAGATGGTTTGAGGGAAGGAGTGAAGAGAATCTCTGAAGAATTCTCGATATGATGATGATGATGAAATCAGTTGGTTAAATATGAAGCGTAAATAATGATTTAAATTTTTTCTGTATTTGGCGAGTAATTGCTGCTAAACAGAATGAAATCAAATTTTAAGTAAATTTTCAAAGCGTAGGAATTTAAATTAAATCTGCAATAGAAATTAAAATTATATTGACAGGCTGATAAAAGGTGAATTTATTAATTGTACAGAGCAATGTCAATTTATATTGAAATACTTAATGAAAACGAAGAATATTAAATTCTTGGAATAAACGAACAATAAACCAAACCGTGATGTTATACAAGATTATTTTTGACATGTTTCAGTAGATCATGTAAAATTTTATTTCCAAAAGAAAATGCAGTCATATATGTATTCCTGAAGGCATATCTATGCATAAAATTAGATTTTTCAAGGAATTTTTTGTTTTTAATCTTATTAAAAATATGACGTGTCTGTCTTAGTCACTTCTTATCTCTCTGAAAATATAATCTTGCATACGACCTTTCGATGTTCTACTTTTTTTTATTGGTATACACATGCTTCAAGAGTTCGTCAATGACGCAAAAGAGCTAACTTGTAGGGTGTTCAAAATAAACATACAATAAAATAGATAACCGTATCAACCAGAGATAAAAAAAAAAAGAAACTGATGAATTTCCTAAAGTTTCAGTGCGTAAAGATATTCGAAAATAAACGTATCATGTAATCTTTTACTTGTTTGATCCATAATACATACATACATACATTCATTCATACATACATATTTTGTGGTAATGGTATTGTTAATGATAGCGATTTCCTTATAAGGAATTGTTTGGCGCAATGGAAAAATAAATAGAGAATAAATTTCAGTAAAATGAATTAAAACTATTTTAATTAATTCACTTATTTTTTTAGTGGATGTCATATCCGTGAACAGACCCAATGTTGTAAACTTATCGCTAATCTATCACTTTTCCCGATGCAAATATTCAGATTAACTGTAATCTTTAGTTCTATATGTTCAGCTACGACATGACATGGCACATCCAAGGAGTCAAATAACTTCATTACTTTATGTTCCTAAGTTAAGTAGTAAATTACACTAAGTTTTTTCCAAGAAATGCCAGGGTGCTTCAATCTTCATCATCCCGCTTTATCTTCATTGTCTACATTTCCTGAAACCTTCTCTGACATTCATATTATAAACTACCTAAGCAATATCCTTTAAACTGTAATGCTCTGTTTTGAGTGGCTCTCGAGTATTTGGTGACATTTAGTTAAACAACGGAATAGATAGTTATTCGTACGATTTTGTACAAAATGTGACACAAGGCCAAAAGTGAATTGAGGAAAAAGACGGTCTACTTCTGTCTTAATTCTAAACTTAGCTAGTCACAAACACTGACCCAAACATACCAACAATAGTCCTATCACCAAAACAACGTATTTTCTCCTACCTTCTTTAATACATCCACCAAAATATCTAAATGTCTCTATGAAATCTTAACTCGTCCCCATATAAACATTTCAAAATTGGTGCGGGGAAGGAATAAAGACAACAATTTAAAAAAACAATGATTATTTACAATATGAATTAATACTATTTTCATGAAAATATAACAAAATAAGGTTAGTAATAAAAAGCTCACAAAAAGTGGCAGAAACATCAGTTAACTGGACGAAAATATTGCAGGATTATACTAGTATAAAAAACAATCATCCATTCAAAAGCACTCACTCAAACACGCACTCATTCAGTCACGACAACAAATACAAAAACACACACACGAAACGAAAGGCATCCCGCTAGAGAACTGACGTCACTGACCACCCAACGTGGGAGTGAATGGGAAATTAAACTAAAGAAAAATAGGGACAGAAATAAAAGGGGCTAATGACCATATATACCCTTGTTAAGTGAACAGTAAAGCAGGAAACTAAAGATTGAAACTAAACCTAAACTAGTCTAATATCGGGACGGGTTGCCTCTATTCAACCCAGGAAAGAAAAAATCCTGTACATAACCGACATCAAAGTGCCACTCCAGGTCAATGAAATAATGTTTTTCATTGATCATGTTAAGCGCGTTATTGGTGAGTCAAATATTGATCTTTATATAGACACTTCTGACGAATTCGTACTGAATGCTTGGAAATATATTTGAGACAATCGAGTAATTATTATGCCATAGGTTCAATTTCACTACCTCGAACAATTATAGCATTTTCCTGAACGTGCTTTCTTAAGCCTTTAGGTAACAACTGCTGTATATTTACCGTTGGAAAGGTTATCCTTTTTGTTTAATTCTAGCTCTATGTACTGCGAGCGAAAGGTATATGAAGGTATTTAATTGTGGCCATGTCGTAGTTACATGGTAATCAATTAATATGCTTTTATCTTTTCAGAGTACCAATGGCGAACTATTAGCAAAAGCATAAGATGAAACTACATGCTTGCTATAAACTACATGAAACTACATGCTTGCTATAAAGGACAGAGTTGTTTGGGCACAAGTTTTGGAACGTGTTAGAAGCATCTAGCGTGGATATGTCGCCTGTAGCAAAGCGCAAAATGCATTTACCGTTTTCGGACAATATCAGAACACCAAAATTCGTACAATGAGTGTAGCACCTTATTGATGCGCATCTAGGCACGTACATGAGGGCCATTTTCAGAGATCTTCAAGTACCCTCGGCACAGTCTGCAATGTTTTGCAGAACATTAAGCTATATAGGATGAGGGAAGTGAAGTTCATATTCGATATTGCTATTGCTATTATTTGTTTAGCGGCATACCAAATCCTTATGGGTGATTTAATGCACAAATTTAATTTACTTGGAAACAGTAATTTCTTTTACAAAAATGTATTGTTTTTTACAAAAACTATATTGCTCGTAATCTTTTAAAAAATGTACTGGTAATTTTTTACTATGAAAATTTATTGCTGGTATTTTTGATATGAACCTTTATTTTCAGACTTTCATAATGTTTGTCGTCAGTTTTGGGGTTTAAATTTTTTCCTATAGTTGGGACCCTAACAGGTGCTACCACCCCAGGTTAGGGTGACCGATGAACCACAGCAATTAAAAGGAATTTCCGCACTTCACCAAACCTCTTTATCAGACGTCTTGCTACCGGGTGTAGTTTATCGTCATACCCAGGGCGCTTCCTGTTAGCAAACACTCAAGAAAAAAGGTTGCCCCGATCGAAACGATTACTGAACAAGTTGAAATATTCAGTAAAAAAATATAAATTCTAATCTTGATTTTTAAATGAAAATCAAATAACCAGGAGAAGTTGGTTATTTACAGATGTTTCGGATGCAAACCCATGTTAAGCACACGAAATCTCTCACTTCTGTCATGGTTTTCGGGGTGGTGAGTGATGAAGGACATGTCTTGACACCCAGCTTCTTTCTACGGGGTTTTGAGTGAACGATGCTGGCTACACTACAGTGATGTAAATAATTGCGAAAGCCTAGATAAATTTTGCATGCGACATAATGCCGTATGAGATTCAGCAAGACTCTGCCCCCTGATCACAATGCTGCAGTAACCCAAGATTAGATGGCAGGCAATCTAAAGGACAATATCACACCAAACATGTGTCAACATAACTATTCAAATCTAAGTCGCCTTAACTATTACATGTAGAGCGTAGTTGCCTCGGTGACAAATAACGTTCCTACAATACGACCAATACACTGAAAGTCACTATTATCAGAGTAATGTTCAATATCAATACAGAAGCATGCGTGCATGTCACCGTGTCTACTTCTTTTATAAGGGAATCTAATTCGACCACTACTGTATCTGTGTATCAAGCTTTTTAACAATAAATGTAGTTTTTTGGTTTGTAATTCCTATGGTCTTCAATGTGTCCTCAAATAAGTTATGCACCCTCTATGTGACGATTCCCCTTAAATATGATGATCTCAAGCAGCTTTTAAAGGCTTTCAGAATCACCTGATGTGTGTAAGTAAAGTCTCCTGAAAAAAAAATCCTATACCATTATATCAGGAAGAGTATTTGTTCATTTGATATCTCCAATTGTTCAATCAATAATTTACTTATGAAATAGAAACAAACAACCGTTTATTTTCCAAGATATCATAATCCTCGGCAGTAACATTAGCTTAAAACTAAGTTTCCCTGAAAAATCAACTAATGAAAATGATATCATAAATTTCTATTCTCACTAATACAACAAATGATGCAGAATACATATCGGATGCTTTTTTCGAACATTTACAATCTGTAGCCCTCAGTGTTTACATAAAGAGTAGATATATATTTACAATAAGCGTCATTAACCAATTAACTGTCAAATTTGTGGCCCAGGCAGGTGTCTTCGGAATATATTTATTCCTTATGTTTAATTTCAGTGGTTACCATTGTCGTTTTCATAGAAACTAGAACATCAAATATATATGTGTATAAAACATCAAAAAATAATAATGATTAGGCATAATAAAAAAAACACACTTCAAAATAGTCATTTTTTTCCTACTCGTCAAATGTAAAATATCTGATTACGGATAATAATAAAACTTTAAACAGATAAGTGTTGTAAAATATACCTCTGAAAATGCAATGTATGTAAGCAATTGAATGTAAATACGAGTAATAATATGTAATGAGTTTAATTTTAACAGATCCCCAAATGTGGCTCATGCTAGGTAATGGGTTAATACCCTACATACACATATTCAAGGCGAAACAAAGTATTTTCAAAATATTTCAAAACAAAAAAAAAACAACAGAAAAAAAACAAACAGACCATCCTGGCAAACCCAACGAATTAAAATATATTGTTTTACCCACTAACTAAAAAAAAAAAAAAATAATAATTATAATCCACGTTTAATTTATATACGCTTAGCGCCATATAATTGCTTCTAAAACAATAAAAATTTTATAATACAGGCGGATCGAATCGATTCGGTGTCCTTCTCACTCTTGTCAGTACTGCCGACAGTCAATTGATGGTTATCTGATGGCCGCTTCGTTCTTTTAATCTGCCGTGCACCACGTTGTGTTCCTTGATCACTAAACTGTGTAGACCAAATTTCAACCGAACTTAAGGGCTAGATCGTCCTACAAAAGAAAAAGAACGCGTTCGCTGACCAAAATACAAATAACATAACAAATAACGAAAAAGGTCGCCGGTTTAATTTTCAATTGGTTTATATAGTCGTTAATACAACAAAATTAAACCTTCCTCTATCGTGAGATTGGTCACTTTCTTCTAAAACTTGGGGCGGTTACAAGCATACACAAGGAAATAAGTCGATCGGGAATTCTTTCAGCAGCAAATCTCGTGTGGTTCAGCAGCTCCTCCACTGTCGCTGTCTCGTCTCGTCTCATATGCACCTCTCGCTTCAACGACTGGCTTCAACTGTTCGGTTTATATGCATTTCGCCTAACTCCTACCGCACCTCAGGACTTATTAATTATTCATCAATTAATGATTTTTTTCCAAATTTGGAGATACGACACCGACACTCAAACAAAGCGATCAGCTATTCAACTACATTCCTTGACAAGCAAACGTTTCTTTTTGACAATCGGCCACTTGTCCAAACAATAATTTTTTCGTTAACAAACTTTTGGGTTAAATATTCTCTATTTTCTCTGACGTCAAAGATTTTAGTTTCGCTGACGACTTTTAAAATGAAATATAGACAGATACAAAAATCTCATTGTTTACATTTCTGCTTTACGCATTGAAAACTCAATTCGCATCTCGGCCAACAATCAATACCGGGATAAACGACACTGACTTTGAAACAAATGCGGTCAGCTATTCAAAACAATACTTTTTTCCCAATAGCAACTTTTGTGTTTTTCTAATTTTGGCCGTCATAGAATTTTTTTCTTGCCGACATTTCAATATAAACGAAATAATTTTTTGGTGCATTCCGGGATGTTTAAATTCCCGGCCTTGCATTTTTTTCGGCTTACATTTTACATTTTTCAAATATCCGATTGATTACATCACCGGCCTTGCAAATGATAATTCCATTTACCTGTTTCTGAGAAAGAAAAAAAAAATCTATCTTTTGACTTCGCTTCATATTTCAATTCATGTTTTCATCTTAACGTTGTAAACCTTCCAATTCTCAAATTCCCATATGAGGCTTTCACGTGAAACCTTTTAATCCTAATTCCATGCTTCCAGTTTCAGAATAGTGTCACAACTTGATCCAAAATATTAAAATAAGATAAAAGATAAATTTACTCTATCAACTGTAATAATTGCCACAAGAAATGCATAGTCGAAACTTCAAGTAATTTAAAGAAAACACTACATAAAAAGAAAAAAGGCCTTTTACTAAAAATACATTCAGTGCATTATTTATTGAACATAATGAGTGTGATAATTTTGTTTTCATTTAAAAACTGCTACTCTAATAAATAGAGAAGAGAATTTGCTAAGACGAAAGCATTTATAATTTTCTTTTATCGTTAGATCATCAATAGTAAATTTAGGTCCAGTTTCTTACAATAGATCACTTTCCTTTCTGCTCCCTTATTATGTAAAATATATATATATAAAAAGAAGATTAATTAAAATTTAAAATCTTCAGTATCCACATTTCTCCCACAAGGCCACCCGAATGATACTGACTTATATCAAAGATGGACTTGGGCACCTCGGCGTCAAGTAATGGTTAGCTAGCTTGTCTCGCTAAAGCAATTACGACTAAATAGGTGCCCCATACTTTCTGTCTTGTGCCACATCTAAGCTACGCCTAGAAAATCAATGGGCACCTCGAGGCATTGTAATGGTTTGAAAGCTTTTCTCGCAAGAACAATTACGACTGAATAGTGAGTTCGATCCTCACTGGGTGCCCCATACTTTCAGCTTTGTTCCAAATCGAAGCTACGCTTGAAAAATCACTATATCCAAGATGGACTGTGAAGTTTTGCCTGCTCCAGAGAAGATGTGTTAGCAATAATCTATTTTTTTTTCTTTTAAACTGACTCTTACAATGATAAAGCAAGTCCCAAGGAGTCAAAAAAAAAAAAAAATAAAAACTAATTAAGACATGCGTGTCCGTCAACCTTAAACAATAATCTTTTTCAATTTTATTTTTCAGTCTTTATGATGGTCGATCTATCTCTTACTGTTACATCCCCGGGCAACGCCGGGCTAAACTGCTAGTCTAAAATATGTTTCAGCTTGAAATAATTTACAAAGGAATTATGTCGTAAAATATAATAGGAATTGGAATCGTTTGGTAGGCTGATCGATGCTTTTATTTTCTGATTTTCTGCCTTCAGTATGTCTTCCAAAGTGTCAGATTTCCATGTTATCTTTTCTTACGTATCCCTGAAGTGTAGGTCATTAATTACATGTATATAGAAAACTATTTTAAAGGTTATTTCCCTTTAAAAGCTTGACGAAATTGCTCTTAATTTATATCTTCCTCAGAATAATTTGTTTTGATCATTCGAAAAGCAATGTTAACCCTATCCTAATCCTTGTTTTGTATATCTCTCGAAATTACTACAGAAATAAACATTTATTTTTTTATTACTTTTTTAAGGAAGCCATATTACGTTTCATGTTCCCCGAAACATTGGTTACCATTTCCTTAGAATTACGTTAAAATCGCATGACAACTCGTTACCAACGCTTGTTTTTTATTTTTTTTTATTTTTTATTTTTATGTCGACGCTTGTATGGAAGTAAATACGATGGTAACGCCTGTAGACTTTAGTATATTTTTATCTATTCACTCCAGAAAATACAATAAAGCTACTAATACGATATAGTTACTGAATGAGAAAAAATATGAGAAAAGAAAAACTTTATTAAGAAAGGGGAAAAGTATCAGAACAAGACAGAAAATTAAGTTTGAAATTGCATTTAGTTTTTTTTTTTTTTAGCGATCAAAGTTGAATAGAAAGCAAGAAGCAAGAAGAAATGTCACAAATTGGAAGAACGAAAGAGGAAACTGTTGCCATAGTAATAACTGTTATATTTCACTATGTCAACAGCAAAATAATGACACCTAGCTGCAAGTTTAGTAGTTCGCTTAAATTCCTATATGCAGAGGACAACAAAGGAAAGCTCATTAGAAAAACTACAATGAAAATAATAAACTGTTGAAACCTGACTAATGCATGGAATAATAATGCAACACAAAATGTACTTAGAACAAAATGTATTGAAACAAGAAAGTGTACACAATATTTACATATAGTCTTTTGTATATTCCTGGTAAGACCGTTCCTGGAGAATGTGTTGACTGAGTCGCAGTCGGGCAGAGTCTCTGGTTGAATCTCTTGATTCCTCCCTCTCTTCCCGGTACCAACCATATTTATATGGTCGGTACTCCACTATGCAAATTAGGTGGATCCTACCACAACATAAACAAAAAAAATGACACTATTTTCTTCATCTTTGTTCCCATATTTATCACAACGTCCTGGCCGTTGTACGCTCCGGCCTTCTTCAGGTCGTTGGAGTTTTACTTAAGAAATTTACTCTTTACCATTTCATTAGATTTTTGTGTAAATATATATGTTAAAATGAGATTTTCGTATGATTTCCACTTTTGTGTAGTTTAGAAGACAGTTTTGTAGTAAAAACAGAACCAGTGAAATAACCTATACCAAAGCTTTATTGCACTTTCTTCTGACTGCTTGTCTACTGACGTACTTACGGACACATGTCACAGTGGATAAAGACGTTGGTTAGATCCAGTGACAAGACCCAAAGTGTGTGAGTTCAAAACCTGGTTAAGGCAATGGAGAACTTGGAGAGGTGAATTAACAGGAGATAATTGCTAACTGACATCCATTAGACATGGCACGTGGAACTAGAACAGTCTACCCCAAAAAGGTTCAGTTCGACATTCCAGCCACCTGAAGAAGGCTGGGGCGTACAACGGCCGAAACGTTGTGATAAATATGGCAACAAAGATGAAGACAATAGTCTGAATGATGTAAATAGTGTACATAATACCTCATCACAAAAAATATATACAGATACAGAAACATTTATGACAGATTTGTAAACAAATTCATATATTTCCAAACAGGTTCAAAGCGTGAAAAAACTCGCTAGCAATGTTTGTTGTTTGATGGCGATTCTTGCATGAAAATAAGTTTGATGCTGACGCATGCGCACATTAACAACTTTACGAACTAGTTGCCAACACTTTTCTCTGCGCGTATCAATATTTGTCGGCGACGCCAAATAAGATTACTGACAACTTGGCTTAATAATTTGGTTTGTGTGTAACACAAAACGTCACGCAAATAAGTGACAGTCGTGCGGGGGATATTAAATTACCAAAACGTTCAATGAATGAACACCAATCACACAAAAAAATGAATGCGGTGTGATCGATACAGGAAATAAGCCGAAACTCGAGAAAACAGTCAAAAAAGAAAAAGGTGGAAGATATAAAAGAATATGCCACTTATGATATATCACGAGAAGTTGTTCTGGAATTTTGAGAATATTTAATTGAATCAACCTATAGGCTTACTTATGTATACATATATTTGGAAGATATACAGTAATTGTACACGACAATAACTGGACAGGAAAATATACACCATACCGAATGTTGTAATATACATCTGAATACGACAGACAGAATGATACCAAATATAGCTGAATATGGAAATTGTCTGCGGACGTTCGATCAATATGAATACTACAAGGCGTTTGGTTAAGAAAATTAACTAGGAAAGAACTAATGTTGAAGTGTAAATATTTCTAGTGTAAAAATCGATATCTTTACATTCGTTCGGGTAAGCATTTATTGATTCTGTACATATATACAGGGTGCGATGGGGAAATTGTCGACATTTTATATTTCTAAATTCGCTCATGCGCGTTTGTTTTTAACTTTGTCGTCTGCACAGTATAGTAGCCTCAGTTGGGCACCGTCAGTGAGAAAAAGTTCACCATGACGAAATTCACTTTGCCAGATATTTGGAAACGGCATCCTGTACTGCTTGGAATTCGCGCCGGAAGCTCCAATATGAACATTACAGTATGGGTGACAATCTTAGGACAGTGCAAAGGATGAGTGATGAAAATTAAATATCCAGTCAACATCATGGTGCTTGGATCGATCAGTAGCGACGTTACAACTCCATTCATCTTCCCACAGAGCCTCAGGCTCAACTCGGAGGCCTAAATCAAGTGCCTTGAGAAGGTTCTGCTTCCTTGGGTCAAGAGGGTGGCTGCTAGAAGATGCTATGTCTGGTAACAGGACACACAAGCAGGAAAATCCAGTCATGGCCGTCAACCAATTTCTGCGACCACATCACACCTTACATATGGCCACCTAACTCCCCAGACTGCAACCACCTTGATTATTATGTTTGAAGGGCAGTTGAGCGAGACACCAATACCAATAATATGAAAGATGAACTGAAGGCAAGGATTATGGCAGCATTCACCAGGTTAAACAAAGAAGAGATGCAAGAGATTCCAAAATCAGCTGGAGGCCGTAGTTAAAACCAATGGTGATTTTATTGAATAAATTTACTCTTTACAATTTCATGAGATTTTTGTGTAAATATATCTGTTAAAATGAGATATCCGTACGATTTTCATTTTTGCGTAGTAAGGAAGAGAGTTTTATTGTAAGAACAGAGCCAGTGTATAAACTTATACTAAAGCTTTATTGAACTTTACTCTGACTAGTCGTCTACTAACGGATTATACAGGATGCTTTTTATATCTCCTACATCTTAAGGGGAGGTAACTCATGATTTATCAGTACAAATGCTTCCATCGCATCATCTATGTCAGTGTGTGTTTTATAGTAAAAAGTCCCAAGCTCACTCAAGTTAGATGGTTACGTTAATGGGTAGTTTATACGGGTAGAAGTTGAAGATAATTGTTAAGACTAAACATGGATATGTTAAAACAGTAGTTATCGGGAAAACATCTTGGGAGTCTGTTACACAGAGCAGTGGTTCACAGGAAGAAGTTGATCGAGTGGAACTTCTCACCGATGGAATACGCTGATATGTGGTTAGTTCGCTACTATATAAGTATTATAGCGGGTTCTCGTGTAAGTAAAGTACATTAACAAGGAAGGAGCTAATGTTGAAATGTTAATATTTCTAGTGTAAAAATCAGCGTCTTTAAATCATTCAGATAGATTTACTGGTTTTATTATTGAATCGGTGCATAATTATCAGACGTTTTTGTAGGAGAGATATTTGTTAAAAAATTGCTGTTTTGTTTACTTTTTTTAAATATATATCTCATTTTATTTTCAGGTTATAAAAATGCATGTCGATAATCATACGCTCCGGAAAAATAATTTAAAAATGTTATTGTTGAATTGTTATGCTTCTTTTTTCATAATTAAACAACCTCTGATAATTGTGCACCAACTCAATAAGGAGAGATAATTTATGCCGAACTCGGTGTGTGTGTGTGGTGGGGACCGCTTCACCCTACACATGAAAAGAGTGTTGTGATCAGGGTAGCATCCTCTTTGGAGTCGTTTCGACAGAGCAGTGGCTAGCGGGAAGAAGCTGTTCGAATGGAACGTACTTTTCTCCAACTGAATACGGAGGTAATGTTTAGGACAATTTGAGTGGCATGACGTGTCCTGGTCGTAAAGGTCCTACAATGTCAGTTCGATCGAGCACTTTCCATTGAAGTAGTAATAGAGTATTGAGTGCCCTTTAGAGAGATGAACGCTCGTGGAACTCGTAGATCTTGTCGGATTCTCTGCCTTTGGAAAACAGACGAAGCTATGCCAAAGGGCAGAGTCTCAGCTGGAGAGGTAGACTAACCCGACGACGTGTATACGGGGTCTACGAGGAAATTTTTCCCGAGCCACATAAAAATTGGTCTGGTGCCTCTTCCTACCTCATGAAGAGTTCTGGTAAATACCAATCAGTGAGTGCTCTTTGTGCGCGCGCGTGCGTGTGGGGGGTCCCCGCGTACTCGCATACGGGATGGATATGCAATAATTATGTTATAGGTTTTGTCTGTACTCGCCTGCCACATAAGATGGTTATGATAATATGAGCTGTTTCCTTATAAGAAAACATTCTGAATTTATTGACATAGCAGCCACTGCTACTTTAGTCTAAAATTTATAATACCTTTCTCCTAATACAATATTTCAGTAAAACCTTTTCTCAAATTCAGTAACTGTTACCAATTTTTCAAGCACTGGTAGGGGCTTTCTTCATAATCTTTTGGTTGACGTGTTGTAGAAGGTCAACATCTTGATAATGTCATTAATTTCTCATCGAATTGTGGGCGCTATCCATTTTTATTATTACCACTGCTGAAAGTCTCCAAGTGAAGTAGCTTCTTTTATTTCGTCATTTTTATGATTATGTAGCGCCAATCCACAATGTTCAAAGAAGCATGGTCCACGCATAGACGTTATATTCGTTCGAAACACTTTTCCTAATTGATCTAAGAAGGTTATTGTATTAGGCTGACATTTTAGATATTTCATAACAAATTTAGCGCTATGCATGCCATTCGCATAAAAATCTTGATCTGATTAAGCTATTTAAGAACCTGATTCGAGTTGTATTTTTTGGCCGGGTGGATTGTAGCAATTTGCGACCTTAGGTGGAACTTCCTCTAGCGCCGCCTGTTCTATGATCAATTTCCGTATCTACTAGACTCAAATATTTGTAAATGATTCGTACATCGAGGTATTTGAATTATTTAATGTTTACTAATTGCATATCTTGTATTTCTATGATAGATTCAGCGTCGGTGTCACCTCTGCTTTCATTTCCAGATCATAGTTTCTCTTTTGGAAAGCTTCAACTTAAATCTTGTGTCTTGGGATACTTCGTAGAAGATATTGATATTTTGTTCTAGATCATTCTTATCTCAGTTAAGAATGTCTCTCTTCATATGTACATTGGTCACAAGAGAGATCGCAAGTCACTGTTTTCTATTAGCAGATTCGGTTGGGATGTGCTTAATTAATCTGCGCCCCTCTCTTCACATCCGCCCTTGTATATGCGTAGTGTATCGTCTAAGAAAATATGGAATAGAAATAGACACTCATTTCCTCCTTGAACGCCAAATGAGATTTTAAATGTTTCCATATTTGGTTCTTCACCAAGTATATAGGATTTTGTGGATCGACAAAGTTTTTCTATTAGCTCAATGCATTCGCTGGATTCGGAGGTTGGAAAGGAGTTTCTAAACGATGACAAGAGGAATGATATGGTCTTTCGTTGTGAGATGAACCTAGCAGTATAGGATTTTCTATTGGAGAAATAAGTAAGTTTTGTTGAAGTTGTTTGATGACATATATGCCAAACTTACATCCCTTTAACTGTATGAAGACTAACATGGTTTGCCTGGAATTGATTTCCATAAAATCATGTAAGTTTAGTTAAGACAATATTCTCCCCTGTTCGTTATTACTCTCACCATAATGGATCCAAATATGATAGCTTTTGTGGACTAGACTTTTGTCTCCATTTTGCATTAATGCGTGTGTGGCGAATAAAAAGAAAACAGCAACCAGCGAGTAAATTCAAGCTCTCCCAAATGGTATTCCAACCTCGAGTCGTTCCTTCTTGAGTTCTGTCTCAAAATCGCACTAACAGATTTTTCTAGCAGCCAACCGTGAACGTCACTCGAATAACTCCCCCCTCCACTGGGAAAAAGTAGTTTCTTTTATATTTGTCCATATACCCATAATCCCTTGCGTCTTCATGTGATTCCATAATTCATTGCGTCCCTGTCCCATCATGCATTGCATCTTTATTGCATAAAATTGCAAGCCCCCCTCATTCTTTTACGTTATCTGGCCGAGGACGGATTACGGCAGAGCGGTAAATGCTTTTTTCTCCCTCATTTCAACTGCAGTAGCTTTAAATGCTAAGCAAATACGGGCTCTTTTTTGGCGGGAACAAAGCAAGTCGCGACCAGTTGTGCTCGTCCCAGGTTCTGTCTCATCATGACTGCCACAGCGTGATAAACTTCACTTTTTAGAAATGCCTTTCTGATTCAAAACAACTTTTATGAAATTGCGAAAATTGTTATTAAATTCACGAAGTTAAGCTATTTCAGCATCAATGCCAATGGTTGATTCATTATTCTTCATTTTGAAACCTTTTTCATAGGTGGGTTCGCTTTTTTTTGTTTATAGAGGTTGGGTGTACATTCTCATATATTCTCTTTTTGAGGGCATCTTTAGTGTGGTCAAAATATTATTATAGAGCAAGACATTTCTCTGTTTGCTTCGATTGTCTGATGTTATCTTAGTTCTGTGCTTTTTTTTTTCTACATTACTGTTTGGCTTCATTAAGTGTATTTCCAATTTACTGGAGATATTGGTCTATGAGAGTATTTTTTTTTAGTTCTCTATGTTCTTTGTTATTTTTAATATTCTCCCATTCATTTTTCATTCTATAGTATTTTTTTCTTTCGTGTATCGATACTGCTAACTCAGAATTGTCGTCCTATTTTTATCTTTTACTGTCACGTTCATCTAGGAATATTATAATGTATCCCTGTTAATGAAGATGTAATAACATTATTTGACATCTATAAGTTGTTTGGGTCAAGATTTAGGGAAATAAATTGTGTCCCTCCTATATAAAAGGATCCAATGTCATCCGTTCATTTTTAAGGGCTTGGATGTTGTACCTATGTATCTTCATTAATGTGAGCAATAGAGAGCTATTTTGTTGGCTGTTGTTGTCAATATAGATTACAAGTATTCTGTGCTCAGATTCAAAGTAGGTTTTTATAATCTAGCATTTTGCACAAACTGTCCTAGCCAACAGTTTGATGAGAAATGGTTGAAGCGGAAAATTATTTGAAAGGAACGCAACTGTCAGATTTACTGTAAAACAGAAATTGAACATATCCACTGGTGTTGACTTTTAAGAGTGCAGCATCCACACACATGTTAGTGAAAATGTTAAATTATATTAAATACCGATGACTTTGATCCATTTCTGGAAATTTCCTCTATCCAACGGTGTGATTTATTTATTATTTATTACTCTTTAAGACTACAAAGTTTAATTTAATATTTACATGTGTTTGGTTAGACATCCCTGTTTTTTGCTTTTGTCTTTTGTAAACAGGCACATCAATGTTTATCTGATGAGATAAACGAAAATCACAGGCAAAAGCAGAATGTAAACACGAAGAATATTAAATTTAAGATCACAAGTTCTACACACAGGATTGTCCCACAGGACAACAGCCTGTTGGAATAAAGCAAAGCGTAATTTTAATGAAATTTTCGACCGGCTAATTCCCAAGAGAAAAGCTGAGCATTATCTCAGTGGACAGAGAGAGAGGGAGAGGGAGAGAGAGAAAAAGAGAGAAAGAGAGAGAGAGCAACTCCAATGCACAACTAAATAATTACTTGAAGAGATATCATAGCATAGATATTGAAAACGGACCCAGAAAAAATAACCCCTCCAGATTAAATAAAGGTTACAGTTCGGACTTTGTAATATTAACGTTGAGGACATTAATGGGATTGTAAAGAATGCTATATATATATATATATATATATATATATATATATATATATATATATATATATATTAAACAATAGAATATTCCCAACTATGTAACGACAAAAGGAGCTTAAGTTGCAATCAAATTAAACAAACGATTTCGTTGATTAGCTCAGTCACTAAAACTACTTTCAAAATCTGCCACAATTTTACCGGAAAAGCATAACATATTATACTTATCAGAAAGCACACTCAGGCAGAAACATTATGTAGGGAAATCTGAATGGCTTTTTCACTACAGAATTAATGATTATCGTAATCGGTTTAATTCGGCTCCATACGAAAGGTGTACAACAACATTCCCACCAAGATAATCATGATTTTAATAGTCATGGAAAATTCACTATTTTTGAAAGAATAGAAATAGACAAAAAATAGAGCAAAAGGAATAATAGAAGAACAATGCAGACAAATGAATTTTGTGCCTTAAA
>CAHIKZ030000626.1:730000-747500 GCA_903632075.3 Acanthosepion pharaonis
ATATTAAAATATTTATCAGTAAAATATATATTTCTAAAATATATTAAATGGGAAGATCTTGAAAGTAATCTATCAGTTATAATTTAAAATATAGTTAAATGCTGTTTTTTAAGTTATTTCTTGATTTTGCGTAATGTTCCTTCGCTGTAATTGTTTCTGACATTTTTATTCTTAGCGGTACTTGCAAAACGTTTAATTTTCACTTTTCATTCATTTTCTGCTTCGCAATACGCATTATTGTTAATATGGAATTACTTTTATCTGTCTTTTGTTTGCTTTAAATAATTCTGTAATCATTTCTCTGTTTTTGAATAATGTAACACTGGTGTTTCCATTGGATTATATTAAAGTGGCCAGTTTTAATATGTATCAATACTTGTTAGGATATTTACTGAAGAATTCATTCTTTTCGAAACATATTAGCATTTATAAGCATTTAATCGTTTCACTGATGTGCAAATATTATTCTTTATACAAGATGTCCAAAAAGCTTTTCCGATTCTTCACTGAGATGACGACATGTCTCAGCTGCATTTGAACCATACTGGCGGTAATGTCAGACAACAGCAATTTGTTGCTGCTGATTCAGTCATGTACCTGAAGCCTCGAAAACCAAAATAAAATAAAAACTGCAATAATGCAATAAAAATATATATAAAAATCGGGCGGAACATTTTGGCCACCCGGTATTTAAGTCTAGTATCATTTATATTACTAGGGTATGGGTAAAAAAGTATTTACACAGTGCAAGGCCCAAGCGTTACTCAAGGTAGATGGTTACTGAATTATGTGGTTGTATGAAAGTTAGACGATATAAAAAGTGGAAATTATGGGGTTATGTAGGATCAGTAATGGTTAGCCCGAGATCTGAAAAGGTTAATATTTTAGTGTCTGTGAAAATATAACCCTCGGAGGCGGGGTTCCTTAAAGTAGTTGCGCTTCGAGGGAATCAATTTACTTGTTTCAGGGATAGAGAATTATCATTGGGTTATATCCGAGTCTATAAGCCGTTCGGAAGATTAGTCATTTATCTATAACCGCTTATTTGCTTCGATGTGAGTTAAACATCGTGTAACGACGAAAATACGCAGGCGTAGGCTTTAAGAAATATGTATATAACTAAGAATACAAGGTTCGCGTATAGTGACTTTTATAGTACCAGTATACAGAAATAGCTCTCTCAAACTGGAGAGTAACAAGACAAAGGGAGACCACTCTTGATTATTCATAACAGATTGGTTATTAATTGTTTTGTAGATACTCATTGAAGTAGTTCGGGGATAGATAGTTATTAGACGTTTATATTTAGATTTATGAGAATTTATTTGAAAGAATGCCTCTTCTGTGGCAGATGATGTCCTCGTTGGATTCTAGACAAGGGCTGTTTATCAACTATGATTTCGTAATGATGAACACGCTCCAATGATGCTGTGTCGTTCTACACACTTAATTTTATATGTACTTGTTGTCTCTCGGTTCGGAATCTGGAGACTGATAGATAGTTTTCTAATTCATCGATCTAAATTCCTTTTTTTTTCTAGCGTAGAAAATATACCTCACTATTTCAATATTAGGTAAGTGTTTTATGTAACATTGTTTTAGCCTCTGCTGTTTACCTATGTTTAGAATGTTTTTCTTATAGTTCATTTATTGTATATTCCTTCATTTGCTTGAGCGCCTCGAGGCGTTGTAGTGTTTAACGTGTCTCGCTAGAACAAGTACGATTGACTAGTGAGTTCGATCCTCACTGGGTTTCACTACTTTCGGCCTTATGCTACATCTAAGCCAGGCTCAGATAATCACTATTCCTTCATTTGCTATAGATGTATTTCGATAAATCTTATATATTCATAGTGGCGGTTAAAATAAACAGATCGAGTTAATCTCTAGTCAAATATCTTCCCTTGTACAACATTTTAATAAGGTTTACTTTGTTCCGTTTTATGGCATACCAACTTCAATGGGTTATTTAATGCCGACAAGATTTTCATTGTTGGTAATATTTTTTTTCTAATATGTATTGGTGATAATACTTTTTCATCAAAAATGTACTGCTGGTAATATTTTTTCTTTTTCAAAAAAAGTACTGCCGGTAATAATTTTTCAAAAAAATGTATTGTTGGTATTAAAACCAATTTTTATACTTTCATAGTGCTTTGACCACTTTTGGGGGCTTAACTATTTTCCCATAGCTGGGTAACACCAGCAATTAAGAGGTGCTTCCATGCTCCTCAAAACCTCCTGATAAAGGCCCTTGCTGTCGGATGTAGTTTATCGTCTTTCCAAGGACGCCGATGTAGTCTATCGACATCATCGGGACGGCATTTTAATAAGGCCACGTATCTATAGGATAAAAGAAGTCATAACACACCACAGACTCCATTAGTAACTTTTAATTGACACACCATTTACAAAATGTAGTGCAGATTTCTTTAATAATTTAACCTCAAGCAAAGCAATAAAACCAATTAGACACTCGGGGTTACTGTGTGTGAGAAAATGTGAGAACAATAAAATTTATCTACTTTTGCATTGCCTTCGACACGGTAGGAATTCAGATATTCATTACGTAGGCTGGCTGCCACTTAATCTTAGGGATTCTAATCCACACTGCTATTTAGTAGGAATATAGAAGATGAAAGACATAGCTATACCTTTCCAACTGATATTAGTTTGTGACTGTTTGTCGGTTTCTAGGAACCGAGCTACTTGACAACGACAGAGTCGTATATATATATATATATATATATATATATATATATATATATATATATAAAAATTTCTCAGAGTTAACCCGTAGAAAAAAAAAACAATATTTATAAATGTAAAAGACAGTAGGAAAACTTTAATAGTTGCCGACGCGTTTCGTCCAATTTGGATTTTCTCAAGGCAAAAGCTGAAATTTCCTTAGCAACTGGAAGAATATAGAGAACGCTATTTTCATACTGTTAACAAATCAGAAGAAACAAATTGAATCCGTCAATACAGCAATAAAATCAATATCTCGACAGGTGACAGAAATTGACGTAATTTCAGTTAACAGTATAAAACTAGCGTTTTCTAAATTCTTCAAGTTGCTAAGGACATTTTGTTTTGTTATTATTAGTTACTTCGTTTCATAAATTCATTTCGTTTTTGCCTTGAGAATGTCCACATTGGACGAAACGCGTCGGCAACTATTACAGTTTTCCTATCATCATTTACAGTTACATATAATGTGTCTGTGTTTGTGTATGGGTCTGTCTGACTGTGTGTGCGTCTGTCTGTCCGTCTGTGTGTGTGTGTGTGTGTGTGTGTGTGTGTGTGTGTGTGTGTGTGTGTGTGTGTGTGTGTTTGTCTGTGTGTATTACATAAAAATGAAACTCAATTTTACCCCATTTATATAGCCATTTCGCTGTTAGAGAAATAAATTCCCTGGAGCTAGTCGTTACTAATTTTTTTTTTAAATGAGCAAAACGGCAATATAAATATTTCATTTTTACGTAATTCATTTTTATGCTGTATAATAAATATATTGAACGCTCTTTAATGAAACAGTTTTTTATTATTAGGATTTGCTTGGATTACTTACCCACGGATTTTTATCTGTATACATGCAAACATATATATATATATATATATATATATATATGTGTGTGTATATATGTATGTATGTGTGTATGTATGTAGGTGTGTATGTGTAGGGTTGTAAAGTGTTTAATGACTTTGCAATAGTGTTTATAGTTCATAAAATTCAGAAATTCTCCGTCATAAAGAAAGAATGGCACATATTTTTACCTCAACAAGAATTGATGGTGATTAATATATTTAAACTAAACTTGCAATGTAATGTACGTTGTCATCTAATCAGGAAAATATTTATCAACACGATGCGACCTCATATCCTCATTACATAATTAATCCCGCCAGATGAATAATCCAGGTGTATGCCAGCCTGTTTTGTGATGTTGGTTTAAGCGTGGGACTTGTGAATGGGGGGAGTCAAATTTTACAGCTCTCTTTCTTCCATTCCATATCTGCGGGTTGATTTCATAAGTTCCATCAGAAAGATCATGCAGCACCATGAACGATTGTCATCAGCCCACAAGCTCCAATTGGTTACAGTGATTTTTAAGTAATTTCTGTACTTCCTTCCTGGCGAATCCCTGATGCGTTGGCTGGAGGCCAGCTCATCAGAACAGTAGGGTTTGGAAGTCGATAGTTCCCATCGACGATACGTGGCCTGTCCAGTGCAGCTGTATTTTTGCGGTGTTGTCTCAATGATAAAAGACGGTGACACCATTGCGAACTACAGTATTTGTAATGAAGCTGTCGCAGTGTCCATTCAGAATGGCTCGGACGCAGCGCCGGTGAAAGCGTTCAACGAGCCATAGGTGGCGCCCATAGATTATACAAGATAACATAATGGATTGGGCACAGCGTGACATCTTTGATTTTGCCTTTCTTTAAGTTTTCTTATATATTGAACTCTCCCTCTCGCAATACACACACACACACATATATATATATATATATTTATATATATATATATATATATATATATATATGTATGAAGGATAGCAAAACAAAGATGTAGATAGAATAAGTAAATGTGAAAGAGATGAAGAAATCAAAATCTAGGAACTTAGTTGATGGACATTATAATAAAAATGCTGAAAGAGACCATATAAAGAGTGTCAAAAATAAAACCTTTAATGCAGAATTCCGAAGGTGAAGGTAGAAACAGCAAGTACTAAAGGGGAAATATCTGAACAATATAACGAAAATCAAAGGTGATACAATAAAAAAAAAGCAACGAAAGAAGAATGGCTAAATAAAGAATACACGGAATGATAGATAATAGGAAGGCAAAGGAACGTAGCCGGAAATGAACATAGAATGAATTATCATGAAGAACCATACAGAAAGAAAAAAATGAAAATAAAATAAGGTGAACGGCCATTGTATAAAAACGATTGTCATCTTCTAAGTGTCCAGTAATTGTACAAGTTTACGCTAAGTGATCGCTACTAACCGGAAGGCTCTTGCATTACAACGGAAGCACTTTGAAGCCTATTGTTGTGTTTTCTCTCCTTGGAGCATCGAATTCTTTCTTTGTAAATTGAAATTGCTCTTCTTTTAAAGTGTATTCGTACATGACGATTGGATAAAGGAGAAATATAATGGTAAAATTCTTTGCTATTTTGGGTGGACATATGTTTATCCCCAAATCACCAAAGGATAACGTCTATTATTGAAGTGTCCGCCTTTAATAAACCAAGCATTTGGCTCTTTCTTAATATTCTTGTTAAACATATGTACGGAGATATTTGCCCTCCATGTAAAACGTTCTTTCTACACACACACACACACACACACATATATATATATATATATATATATATATATATATATATATATATATATATGTGTGTGTGTGTGTGTGTGTATTAAAATAATATTTTTATTTAAAAATATTTTACATTGCGAATCAGAAATTTCTGTTTCAGGATTTATCACTTCATCAGGCAATGTTCGGTAATTTTTGTAGAAAAAATACTTTTGAGAAAAGAAAACAATACATTTTCTTATCAAGATGTTCATAAGGTGTTGGTAAGCAATAGTTTAAACCTTTATGGGTGTGTCACTATTGACCAATCAAAAGATAGTTCAAAGCTAAAGCACAAATTTCATAAATTACTTTGCACGTAAGTTAGGACAGAGTGCGCTCAGGGGCTCCTCTGTCTAAGGACGGAGGTGCAAATGAGAAAATAATACTGAATACGTAAAATAATGCTGAATACTTAAAATAATACTGAATACTGAAAATAATACTTTAGTTTTTTAAAATTATTTTTATATATACTTACGAACAAACTTAAAGGGGCCTCTGATATAATTAAATCAATTTTTATATATAAATTGGACCTAAAATAGAATACTTATTTTATTCCATGGGCCTTAATACTAGGCAATATTTAAAATTAAAAAGAAATGAAGGAATTAAATCAATATTACATGTACCATTATATATAATAAAATAATGAATATATAATTGTCAAATATCAATTTTTATGAAAAATTCTATTAACTATATTATAAAGTAAGTTAATTCAATACGTTGATCATTATTTTTAGGGGTTTAATAACATGTAGCTTTCCATGTAAACATAGGGGACATGGGTCATCTAAGGTCTTACACATTCTCGCTTTTTTAATATTTTCCATTTTACTGTTGGGGTTTATTGATTTCTTTTAAATACCAAAATATTTACAGAAGTATGTTCCTTTTCGGTACGTCTTATTGAAGAAATATGTTGGTATCGTCTTCGTTTAAAAGTGTTGTTTTCACTTCCATTATAACATTTCTTAACATGTGGGTTTTCAGTAGTTGAAAAATTGCATTGGTAAACGTTAGTTTCAGTAAGACATTTATTTTACAGTTGACAATTTATGTGATTTCTACAA
The DNA here is from genome assembly GCA_903632075.3 of Acanthosepion pharaonis. Classification (NCBI taxonomy): domain Eukaryota; kingdom Metazoa; phylum Mollusca; class Cephalopoda; order Sepiida; family Sepiidae; genus Acanthosepion; species Acanthosepion pharaonis. The sequence continues at coordinate 736,448 of CAHIKZ030000626.1, forward strand.
TTACATCATTTATTATCAAAATTATTCATTTTTCTTTTGGAATTAATAATATTTTTATTTAGGTCTTTGTGTTTATTTAAAATTTTATTATTATGCGTTTTTATACTTTTTTTCGAGATTATCAATAGAGCTCTAATTTACTTTTAGCGTAATTTTATTGAAAATCTTGATTAGTGTATTATTACTTGGAAAATGTTTCTAAGTAAAAGTAAGAAACTTTTGAACTAACTTACTGCTAAACATTTCGTTAAATGGGGGAGGGTGTACAAAATGATTTTTTTTATTTCTATGTTTTTATTTTTTTCTTGTTATTATTATCTTTTCTGTCTTTAAGATAGGGGCATTTTTATCAACTATTTTAAAGTCATTATTATAAAAATTGCAGTGTTTATAAAACGCATCTTCGTTGCTAGAGTTACTACTAATTCTATATTCTCTGGATTAAGGTACTTGTTTTATTATAGGTGGGAATGGTGAGACTTTGGGCGGATATACAATGAATTTTGATATTTTTTGTATGCCTAATATATATTATTGACTAAGTCTAATGTTACATCGAGGAAATTTATCTTTTATAAATGTGGATTGATAGTAACTTATAAGTTTAGGGTTTTAGACGCTATATGTATTAGTTTTGTGAAATTTAAAGTTTTTTTTTTTTAATTCCTCACATCCATAAGGTCATCATCCCTATATAATACTATATCTTCTATACTCATATCTTGGTGGGCTGTAAGAGTGTATAGAATAAATAATCCAACGAGATCGAAAGACACCGCAGAGTCAAGCGATCCTACTGTAATATCAAAGTTGTCTCCAGAGTTATTTTTCATCCACTGTTCTTTGTTATGAATAACATATTTTTTTGCATTGATAATGATGATGCATTCCTCCTTAGATAGTTTCGAATATAGAGTGACAAATTCTAATGCAGATGTAAAAATTTCATTGAATTTAACGGGTAATATTGCTGAATTTTAAACTGGATTAGAGAACAATTGTTTTTATCTTTGTCTATATTTCTGAGATGAGTTATTATGTACACTATTTACATTATTCGGACTATTGACCTCATCTTTGTCGCCATGTTTATCACAACATTTCGGCCGTTGTGCGCTCCGGAGTTCTTCAGGTGGTTGGAATATCGAATAAACACTTTATTTCGCTCACCAAAGACACATGGCACTGTGAATAAAGGCGTTAGTTAGATCCAGTGACAGGACCCAAAGAGTGTGAGTTCAATGCCCGGTTAAAGTGGCGGAGAAATTTCAGATGTAAAATTAACAGGAGATAACTATCATCCATTAGACATGGCACGTGGAACTAGAACAGTCTACCCCAGAGCAAAATAAAGAGTTCAGTTCACATTCCAATCACCTGAAGAAGACCGGATCGTACAACGGCCGAAATTTTATGATAAATATATCGACAAAGATGAGGACAATTGTCCGAATAATGCGTATAGTGGTGTTATCTTTTATATTACAAAACATATTGGTTACATCGGTGGCATTAAACAATTGCGTTAATCCAAGGTTTTATATTAATTTGTTTATTTACACTCTCGATGATTATTTACACTTCTTCTACCAACGTCATGTCTTCTAGGATCTAGGATCCTGGTGGTAGGATTTGTTTCAACGTCTGGTTTGTCGTCCTTGAAGATAACGCAACATTCCATTGTACTCAGTTTTCCGGCTCTGTCTTTAATTATAAGTTAATCCGTGATCTTTTTACTAAATGTATTTTATACTTTCTAAAAAATTAACGAAGTCATTATTTACTTATTTATATTTTTTGTTATTTTTTTAATTATTGTATTATAGACCATGGCCGTTATTTTATAAAAAAAAATTGCTGTTTTATTCGACTTTACCTTGTCAGATTTAATTATATTCTTTACTACATCATCAAGGTTTCTTTGGAAATAATCTTTTCTTTTATGAAAGGAGATGTTATTCCTTTTATCCAGTAAATCGTTTTCAAACCGAAACAACCTTTCAATAAATGGACCCGTTTTTATTTTATTTTTTGTTTGGCTTTTAAATCCATAGGCTTCAGGTTCCTTGGGCACGTTAGTGGAAATAAGTATGAAGAAGTGGAACATTTTTCGTCTGACCCATTTCTTCTTTTAAAATTTAATCGGACTAATGCTTCATGCTTACGTTGAGGTAAATACTCATGCACATGAAAGACGCTGGGAATTATAATTACACACACACACACACACACACACACACACACACACACACATATATATATATATATATATATATATAGATAGATAGATAGATAGATAGATAGATATTGTGTATATTTTCATTAATGCATGTTTCATTAAATAATATAGACAAGTTTTGTCTAGTTATTTTCAGTAAGGGCGGACTATCATTGTTGTTTCGTCCGTGTGTTTTTTGATTTATTGAAATTGTCATCTTTGATAATGGCTTGTGTAAGCTGACAGCTTAGATTGGATTTAAACATGTAAAATATAAAATATTATCAGCTATACATTTTTGAAAATATAAGGAAATTTTGTCGGCATTAAATAACACATTGTGGTTGATATGCGGTAAAACAAACCAAACCAAAAAACCAAACTGACTTGATTCAATGAATTGTGAGTTAAGAAAAAAAAAACTCATAGATTTAAGCTACCAACTAACTAAGTCAATTAAGTATAACTAAGATAGTCAATCTTCCCTGGTTCGAAATTCTCAAAAATATCATTTGGAGAAGGCCGGGGCGAGCCGAAAGTTCGTGAATGTGAATAGTTACAATACGAAATCTTAGAAATACAAACAGATATTGAAATATGATTTATGTTTTCATATAATATTTTATTTAGATTAATTGAGGTCTCTTCGATGCTTCCTTGACGCATTATTACACATTCCTCTTTTAAGCTTTACCTTATCATTTTATTTTGAGTTAATTAAATCTTTTAAATGTAGTTGCTAAAATTTTGATATTGCGTTTAGATAGATTCTTTTCCCTTGTATTTATGATATAATTAACAGCTAAAACAATATACTTTTTTCATTCTTTACGTTTTTCCATAAGGGTCGATTTTCTATTGTTTTGTCTTGCATTAAATATGAAATAATGTATTGGTAGTTCATGGAAGTATTGTCAATGTATTTGTCGTCTTCGTGTAAATAATGAGGGCTGCAAATCCTGGGTGCCCTTAAGTACAGTCCGATGAGTATTCTGGATTTTATTTTGTTGTTAGGATGGGGATATACATGTTTCAGATCCTTTTCATTATTTTATTGTCAGTCAACAGTAACATTTATGTTAATGTTAACACGGTGTAGTATGGTATCTCGGAAAGGTAACATATTACTTGTCTCCATTTCTTATGCATATTCTCTTGTATTTTAGGCTTTATTTAGTTTATCTACTATATCAGGTGAATCAATATCACTGGAGTATATTAATAGAGCATCATTAGTATATCGGAATCATGTTGATTGTTTAGGTGAAATATTCATATATCAACGCTATTTCTCATTTAACAATAACTTTTACAAACAGAAATTTCGTTTACCGAAAGGATCGCCTCTAATGGTGGTGATGGTATGTATTTTCTTTGAATTCCCTGAATCTAGTCCTTTCCAATGTACTTTAACAATAACAATTGGAGAATATCGAACGACTTCTTTATAGCTTAGACGTAAATGACATTGTAACGCAAGGTAACAAAACAAATTTTGATGCTGTTTGCATTCAAGTGGTATATCTTTGCAATGAAACCCCTTTTCACTTAACATTCAGTCTGTCGACTATATATATTGTTGTTCTTGTCTTTAAGGAAGAAGTACGGTCATTATTTCTCCAATCATTTTTAGAGAATATCTACCGTATTTATTAGCACAGATATAATGGAATCGGTCCAGTATATTTAAATTTAACTTATCACACACGAAACAAATCTACTGATGCAAAATGACATACACACACAGAGACACATAGAAAAACACAGACAAACACACATATGTATGTGTGTGTGTGTGTTTGTGTGTGTGTGTGTGTTTGTGTGTGTGTGTGTGTGTAGTCATGCAGACTATCGCTCTAAAATCACAAAGCGCTATACCAAATAATAAATCGAGGATAAAATGAAATAATCAAGCTGTTAGATTTCGATACGACTAAAAACATAAAGTTTGGAAGGCAACCCTATTAATATCAGAAAGAGATACAACATTTACTTGACACGAGAATATTCATTTTCTGTAAAATGTTTCAGTTAAAATTTATAAATTCCGACCGACCTAACGACGAAATTCTATATCAATCAATGCCTCCTATGTGAAATATAATACTAATTACATGTTTAGTATGAAAATGATCATTATCTGTATGATTATCTAAATTTAAAAAGCCACTTGAATAAGACTTCAGTAGTCTCGAGTTGCTATTTTCCTTAACAGCGATAATGTTGCATCAATAATCTAGTGTTACGTTGCAAGATAGATATGTAAAGAATATACAGTGATTTGGATCCCTTATCACATCATACGACTAAGTAAATATTTTCTTTGAGAATAGTGTTTTATTTCATTTTTTTATTTTCTTTTAAGGTATTCTTTCTTTTAACATCTGTTTTTATCGTTCTCCTTCATTCTCTCTCAATCACTCTCTCTCTCTTTCTCTCTCTCTCTCTCTCTCTCTCTCTCTCTGTGTCTCTGTGTTTTCCTATATTTTTTGTCTCTTCGCTTACTTGTATCGTGATAACATATTTTCATCTAGGGTACCTGTTTGTTACATTCTGTCTAAATAAAGTCGCCTTATAAGTGTCGTAAGGACTTTGGGATCTCCAGGGGATGATATCCAAGTCGTGTCTAGTTTCTATCCGACAACTAATCCCCTGAACATTTGAGAGCTGTGTCTGCTCTTCCGAACCACTGTGTTTTCGTCACCGCCAGTCGTCTATTACTGTATTCCTATCCCTTCTATGATTCGCGATAACCTATACCTCCTTTCTGTTTGGTTTTCATCTCCCTTGGCAACTGTCAAAACAACTTGTCAAAAAAGAAATTGATACTCTGCAATGCACTTTCCAGCAGAGTTTGGCATTCCACAACTACACCCACGCATTCCACATTCAACATATCTTTTCATCTTGTCTACTTCCTGCATAATATTTCACTATGGATTATACAGAAGTAATGAACAACGCAGTAACAAGAAGAATAAAATTAGGCCAAGTCCTTTTTCATTGGTTTCTGGGTTTCAGTCAATCGTTCTTTGTTTGGAAAGAAGGACTTTACTATGAAAAGACATTAGAAAAAATGTTCTAATTCAAGTTTCTCAGTAGATTTTGATTGTCTTTTGAAGAATATTTATTCATATATATAGAATTTAATGAACTGTTTCTGTTGCGCATAATTTAGGATTCTTGCAAGATTTTTTATGTAAAAACTCTCAGACAAAAATATTTCCTAATATATTTTTTATCGAAAAAACATATACGCATAAAAACACATGTCATATTTATATAGATGTCAAAATACATACAAAAACAATTAAAATATATGTTCATGAAAATGATACTCCTTTCTCCCTCTCTCACTAGTTCCTTATTTTCTCCCTCCCTCTCCCTCTTTCTCTCTCTCTCTCTCTCTATCTATCTATCTATCTATATATATATATATATATATATATATATATATATATGGATGTGTGTGTTTGTATGTATGTATTCGAAAGTTTTAATACAAGTTTAGCATCTATGTACTTAAACAAGACTGGGTACAAAAAAGATATAAATTTTACATTTATTTTGTATGCCAGGAGTCTTAAAGATGCATCCTATTTCTCTAAGTTGAAGGGGCAAAAAGAGTAAGATTGACTTTTCTGCCAAACAATATCTCCTGCTGGTCTCGTCAGGTTACTTGACTGTTCTTTATAATCGAGAATATTTGTCGTTAATTTTGACTGCTAGTTTTGTTTGATCCAGGGGAGATAACATTTATCTCTCTCTCTCTACACGCAAAAGATATAGATGATATATTAATATTGATGAAAAACAATTTAAATCTGCATATCTATCTATATGTATGTATATATGTATGTCAAGATAATGAATGTTTTGAAAAACTTGTCTTAGAGCAGACTTCTAATTTTGCAGAAATGACGCACGGATATTGAATGTGAGTCTGTCAAATTTGAAGTTGTTTCTGGGATACTACGAAAATCGGTCCAAAGAAAAGTCTATTGAACTTTTTATTATCTTGGCTGTTGTTACTTTATTTCTTCGAGCATGGTATCTTTATTAATTTACGTGTTATTATATATATAAAAGTCAACATTAAAGTCAACAGTTAGAGGTGACAGGCTTTTTCATGTTAGACGCAATCGTCAGGCCGCGTGTGTTGGATTTTGTCTCGACTATTTGTTTATATGGGTCAGTTTTGCATTTTGCGTAATCCATTGTGGCGATTATGCTGGCGAGAGTGGGTTATCTATTTATTTAGTTATGTGGGTTGATTTATTTTACTTGTTTTTATTTTTTTATTTTACATATTTATTTATTCTTTTATTTATTCTAATTGGAGCGGTTTGTTAATTTGTCATCTCAAGATAAAGACATAAAAAAAAAATTTCTACCTTACTTAAAAATGGAAAACTGAAAAGAATAAATGAAAATAAACAACACAATACACAGAAATAAAATAAATAAACCGAAATAAATAATAACCAAATTAACAAACCCTCCAATATACGAAATAGACCAAATGAAATTAAAAATAAATACATAAAATACAAGTAAATATAATCAATGCAAACAATTAAAAAAAGTAAACAATAAACAAACCAATCCAGCTAAGATAACCATTAGAATAGACTACAACAATCAATCCAAAAACTGAACAAGAAAATATCTATAACTGATACTTAAGTATAAAAAAAAATAAAATAAAGATAAAAATAAAAAATTTCTACATTGTTCAAAAATCGAAAACCGAATTGAGTAAAAAAAAATATAAAAATAAAAAGTACGGAAATAAATAAGAAAAAACAGCTAAAACAAACTATTAAATAAGCAACTAAGCAAATTCCCGCAAAAGTTTTTTTAATAAAAATATCGAAAACCGAAAAGGATAATAAAATATATCGAAAATATGATATATATATATATATATATATATATATATATATATATATATATATATATATATATATAAAAACAATAAATGAAAAAAAAGTAAAATAAATCAGCCTAAATAAATAAAAAAGCCACTCCCGCCAAAATAACCGCAGGAATAGATTACCCACAATGCACCACTGATATATATATATATATATATATATATATATATATATATATATATATATATAGATAGATAGATAGATAGTCGAGAAAAATCAAACATTCGCAACATGACGATTGCGTCTAGCATGAAACAGTGTCGCATCTGAGTGTTGATTTTAATGTTGACTTTTATATTTATATTTATATACGTTCAATCTCTGATAATGGACACTTTCCTGGTGAATATAACACACTTTGAAAATATATTTCTTCATATATATATATATATATACGTATGTATGTATGTATAAAAACAATGTCGCCTGTAACTCGAACTCTCCTCTACATATGACCATTTCACACACACACACACACACACACACACACACACACACACACACACACACACATATATATATATATATATATATATATATATATATATATATATATATATATATATATATATATATATATATATATATATATATATATATATATAGGATATTACATCATCATAACATATGTAGATCCGATACATAAATGCACTCAGGTTTTAATATATATGATCGCATCTCATCAGGCGCTAGGAAATTAGAATTATAGGGCCGATTTTTTTTACATTTATTTTAATGCTCCAAAATTATTATTATTATATATATATATATATTTAAATACTTCATGAGATGTCAATCCTCAGCAAAGAAGAATTAATTATGAATATGTCATTTTCGTTTGTAATTGATTTCATCAGAGATCTTCTCTTAACCTTGGAGAGTAATTATACATTGTTTTGGTCAAATTAGAGTAAAATAGTGTTATGAAAATCTCAGACAACTCCAATAAATTATCATTTATAAGGTACAACGGTTCAAATCTTAATATAAAATTGAACAATTTTGTTGTTATATATATATATATATATATATATATATATATATATATATATATATATATATATATATATATATATATATATATATATATGTGTGTGTTGCGAATCTGATTGTTATATAGTACTAGATAAGTCAGTCGATCGAATAAGGTAATAATAGCCAAGAGAATTATGACCGTGACATTGCAGATGCGTTTCCACATCATTTGTTATAAATATCTTCAGACAGACACCGTTGGCAAGAGTTATTAGAAGAAAGGTTTCGTGTTCAGAAGAATCCGTGAATCCTCGCTATTCAACACGTTCTTGTCTTTGCAATTCTTCTTGTATCGTTCCCCTGGTCACAGACCCAGGTAATCTGCGAAAACTTCACCCAAGGCTGCCTATCAACTGAGTTAAAGATCGACATGTTTCGCTGATATTTCGACACATGGTCAAATACATACCCGAGGGTACAATATCTTTCTCAACTTCCTAATTTATTATTCATTACCTTTCACCCTCTCTTTCGCTTTGCTTCTTTTTATTCTTTTTCTTGTTCTTGTTGCCTCCTCCTCCCATTTTTTCCTTCATTTTTATTCTACTTCTTCATTCTACCTCAAATGTAATTCTTCCTTCCTTCTCATTTGTTTTACTTTCTCTCTTTTTCTCTCTCATTCTTTTTTCTTCTTCTATGCCTTTTTATATTTTTCTATTCAATTTTATATTCTTTCTTTATCCTCTTTCTCTATTATTTTAACACTATTTTTTACGCTCTTTTTCCTCCTCTTTTTCTTCATTTTCCTAATATTACTGTAATTGTCCTTGACAATACACTTTGCATCTTCGTTCCCACGTCTTCTTTTTCTCCCCGTTTGCTTTCAACACTTAATTCTCTTCTTTATCCTTTTCATCTTTATCTCGCTCATCAACTTTTTCTTAATCATCTTCCCTTCATCGCCGTCATCATCCTATACAGTCGTTCCCTGTTCTTCCTTCACGTTACGACTTCCGTTTTCATCGTCATCATCATCCTATACTTACATACTCTCTTCTTCCTTCACGTTCCAAATTTCATTTTCATCATCGACATCATCCTATACTTTCATTCTCTCTTTTTCCTTCACGTTCCAAATCTTCGTTTTCATCATCGTCATTATCATATAATTTAACTCTTTCTTCTTCCTTCACGTTACACCTGCTCGTTTCCATCGTCGTCATCATCCTATACTTTCATTCTCTCTTTTTTATTCACGTTACACCTCCTTGCTTCCATCGTCGTCCGTATCCTATACTTTCATTTGTCTTCTTCCTTTATGTTACAACACATCATTTTTATCGTCGTCATCATCCTATACTTTCATACTCTCTTTTTCCTTCACGTTCCAAATCTTCATTTTCATCGTCGTCATCATCCTGTTCATTCTATACAATTCCTCGTTTTCTTCTTCCATTTTGTCTTCGTTATTTTTACCTGTTGTTATCCTCAATCAACAATCAGTCCTGTATTATTCCTGAGAACTTGTCATAGATTTGTCTTTATAGGCCATTTCTTGCTGTCGTATGATACATTATGATATTATTACACTAATAATTAATGCTTTTCATTTGATGCCGCTAAGCAGAGTTACTACTTCTTTGACCTTACTAAAATTTTATGACGGAAATATCAATGACGCTATATCGATAATATCTGCAAGATGTTGTGCACTAACGTATGACTCCCTTAAAAATGAAGCCAGAAACCCGACTTCAAATTCAGACAGTGAGAAAATTTCTGTTTACTTCTCATTTCATCTCCACTGAACTAAATAGCAACGCAAACTGCGGTACCTAAACCTTGGCAACTACTCTAGAAAATGGTTAACTCTGAATTTGAAACCGTGTAGAAGATAAAAGTATAAAAACCATATACCTTTCCTAAGAAAAATTAACATGCACTGCTATAAAGTGATATAGGTTCGAAAAAACATTCCAAGGATCTTCAATGGAAATTAATAGGCAGCATATATCCGTAATAATCAAGAATTTTCCTCCTGTAGGCATACAAGAGACGATTATCTCCCTTTGGTTGCGATGAAGTCACGTGGGTTACGTAATGTTCGCTTAGTGACGTCATTTCCTACAGTTATGAAATTACCAGTAAATCAGCTTCAAGAAATCAAACCGTGCAAGTGCTAAATCTGTGTTCTTCAGCACATAGTGTAACTTACAAGCCGATGGTGTCGTTTCCTTTTAGAAATAAATATTCCCCAGATATACAAAAAATATATCTCGGTCTTGGAGTCCTTATTTTCCTTTTTTCCTTATTTTCTCGATGTCCCATCTACATTTAATCTGACATCCGATGAAAAGAGTTCAAACTGTCGACACTTATCCATAATTGTTTCCTATATTGCCTCGATATCCGTCTCTCTCTTTCTCTCGGCACCAACACATGAGATTTGATTATAGTGCTGAAAATATTCCTTATTCTTTTCGCCGTCGCAAATATTAAAACTTTATTTTGAAGCACATCTTTTGTTTGGAAATTAATTTTTCACTTATTTCATTTCGAAAGCCTCAGGTTTCATTATTATCAATTGCTCTGTCTTTACATTGAGCTCTCTTTAGATTTATATCTTCCTATATATTATATTGATTGATATTATATATATATATATATATATATATATATATATATATATATATATATATATATAATTTTTTCATGTTTTGGTTGCATAAAACGCCCTCTGAAAACCATGCATGTCTGTCATTTCAGCCATTCCATTCTGTCCGTAAAATAAAACCTTATTATATCATGGATATAATAAAGACAATAATGTATGAATGAAATTTGCTTATAAGCCTTTCTTTCATAGCTCAGTCATTAGCCATTAGCTAGCGAATATTTTATTAATATTTTAATTTTGATGGCT
>CAHIKZ030000626.1:752500-787500 GCA_903632075.3 Acanthosepion pharaonis
ATCTATCTATCTATCTATCCATCTATCTATCCATCTATCTCTCTCTCATCTCTCTCTCTCTCTCTCTCTCTCTATATATATATATATATATATATATATATATATATATATATATATATATATATATATATATATATGTCACTTCGTGTGTGTTGGGATCAAATAAAACAAATGTTGATCGGAATTTGACACAATGATAAGATAAAGAACCATAGAAATTGTTTATAAATTTAACATATTTCACTTTTATAAAAGTTAGGTGAGAAGTGAAATACATTGAAAAAATATTTCGACTTCTTCACTATCTACATTTTATCCTTAACGCTACAATAATAACATCCAATTTTCACAAATCCATATCACTACACACCACCGATAGCACATTTACATCAGCAACACAAAACTCATAATCCTACTGTGTAAAACACTTACTAAAGAATTTGTAAATAAATTAGTTATCCCTAATACCAGGATCATTACGATCACATACAAAAAAAATTGAACATATTGTTACAAGAAAAAAAATTTAACATCTATTCACATGTCAGTCGTCTTTACAACGTAAACACTCTTCTGTCGTCGAAACATCAGAAAATCTAAAAGCTCTTATCTACGAACATAAAATGGTATTTGCATATAGGCAACCATTTAATCTCTCTCGTAATAGTGAAACACTGACCAAAACTTTGATTTTAAAAATGCCACCCTAATTTTAAAAAAAACCCAAAAAACTTGATAATTCTTTACTTCGAAATTACTTTATGATTACTTATAAATGTTCTACTAATTACAAACTCACACCGAAAACATCACATTATATCACTAATCTTTATTAAATTCATTCTTAAAGAATGTTTTATCTAGAACAAGCCGTATGTACGTGAAAACGTTCCAAAAATCAAGATGCGAAAGAACTCGAAACATAATGTTTACTAGACACTCACGCACAAACACACACAAACGCAAACACAAATACGAATATTCATGATCATTTGATTCCAACTTAGACAAAATGGAACTGTTATTCATTGACATATGGATTGTAGTACTTACGGTGTTCAGTTTATTTTTTGGAGCTTCGACGCATCGTCTCCCCTTGAAATCAGAATGCCATAAATTATGTTTATTTTAAAAAATGCCATAAAATATAACTTACCAATGAAAATCAAATAACCCAAAAATCAAATTACCAGAATCTCTTTCTTCTTTTTGTCCAAATCTTATTCTCTGAGGTAGGTTTAATACGTCAAACATGTTTTAGATTGATAAATTTCTGCATACCACCTACCTATCAATTACAGTATCACATCAGCCCACGAATTCCGTCAAATTCTAAAGTCTATACAACCAACCCAAGATATTGTAGCGTTCTTCGACGTCGAATATATTTATCTACAAACGACCAGCGATCGAACTATCGACATAATCCTTACCTCCCTCTATAAAAATAATTCCATTCCACAACTATCCATCATACCTAGTATCCTCAATATATTATTGCATGCCTGCACAAATAAAGTTAATTTCTCCGACCATAATGGCAATATCGTTATTTATTCGTACATTTGTACAAAATGTGGCACAAGGCCTAAAAGGGGTTGGGGGAAGGACGGTCTTCTTCTGTTCTTAATTCACAGACACGGACCCAAACATACCAACAATAGTCCTATCACCAAAACAACACATTCACTCCTACCTTTCATTCTACGTCCACCATAATACCTCACATTCTCTATGAAATCCTAACTAGTCCCAATATATACATTTCAAAGTCTGTGGGAGGAGGGGAAAAAACAACATTTAAATAACCCCAATGATTATTTACAATATGATTTAATACTATTTACCTAAAACAAAACAAAATAGTGTTAGTAATAAAACCCCCCACATATTTGCAATATGTACACTCAAAGTAATGGTGTTAATCTCTCGGCCCGTGCTACATGTCCCACGTAAAAAACACGATTTTTAAAGCCGCTAAACCCTAAATACATGTTGGCTATGTAGACCAGAGGCCGCCAAACTTTTGAACTTCATGGACAATTAAATGTATAATTTTAAATTTGGCGGAGCACTAATATGAATTTAGAAAAAAGGAAAATACTTTATTTTACTAATATTAAATGCACACATTAACTGTAACACAGTTATAGTGTAATTATGTAAAAAAAAAAAAAAAAAAACAATTAAAAATTTGAAGTTTATTCAAGTATTACACATTTTTAGTGTGATATTTGTCCCTGTTTGTTTGAAATCAGTTCGTGGAATTTTAGCCCCAATGACGTCACTGAAAGACGGAGAGTTGCTGTGTTTATTCGAAGCAGAGGCTGGTACCTAGTTTTAATTGCTGTGACAAATGAAAATCTCGTTTCTCACAAATACGTTATTGCAAATTAGATCCAAATTCCCTTTGTTCTTTCATAGAGAGATGCGCATTCATTTATTATAGAGAGCCAAAAATAAGGAATTATGCTCTGAGACTGTCGTCGCAAGATTGATCAATAATGCTTTTTTTTTCATTAATGGTTCAATTGTTATCTTTAATGTTTGCTGCAAATGAATCTATTAACCACATGCCAACGATCTTCTTCCTTTGGGTAATAAAAGCCCAAAATTTCCGTCATTGACTGTAAGTGCTGTTGAACAATGGATACCACTTGTCGGTAGACATCCTTCTCTCCCATCTCTTCATCAAAATTTATAAATATTTATAGATCTTCTCCAGCCAACTGCTTTTGTCACTGAAATATTTTCTTTCGAAAAGCATCTGTTTTACCTCGTACTGTGAACACGTTCTGAAGTTGTACTTGCAAGGATATGTTTAGTTCATTTAACAGCTAAAAAACATCTGTCAGGTATGCATGTTTGGCTATCCACTCATCGTCAAACAAGACTTCTTGAAATTTCGTAGTAGTTTGCTGGTGAAAAATATAATTTCACGTAGGACGAACAGTCGGGTCAGTATTTTGCACCGCAAAAGCCATCTCACCTCATCGTGAAGAAGAAGAAGAAGAAGAAGAAGAAGAAGAGTAATAATAATAATAGTAATAATAATAATAGTAGTAGTAATAGTAATAATAATAATAATAGTAATAATAATAATAGTAATAATAATAATAGTAATAAATGTGTAAAATTTGGAAAATGTGTAAGCAAACACTGGTATGAACATCGGCCAGCGCCGGTTACAGAAATAGAAGATGTCACCATTCTATGGGATTATACCATCCCACAGACAGAAAAATTGAAGCAAATAGGCCGGACATTATTGTCAAAACCAGAAAGAAAAAACTTGCCTACTAATTGATATGGCTTGTCCAGCGGATTGTAACATAGCAACCAAGGAATTTGAAAAACTATCAAAATACAAAGACCTGGAAATTGAAATAGAAAAATGTGGAAATTGAAAACAAGAATAATACCAGTGGTAATAGGTGCACTTGGAATTATAAAAATGGAACAAAACAACACATTGAAAGAATCCCTGAAACCCCAGCTTAAGAGACATACAGAAAAATTGTCTTATTAAGTACAGCACACACACTAAGGAGAACTTTGTCTATGTAACGCTAGCAACTTCATCGGAGATAAAAAAAAAAAAAAAAAAAAAAAATTAACATGAAATGTAATATAACAACACACCACGACCTGCCTTAGGTCTTTCCGCAGACTTGGTAGGTAGTGTGTCCATAGCAGAAATCGAATGATGATAGTAATAATAATAATAGTAGTAGTAATAGTAATAATAACAGTAGTAGTAATAATAATAATGGTAATAATAATAATAGTAGTAGTAATAATAACAGTAGTAGTAATAGTAATAATAACAGTAGTAGTAATAGTAATAATAGTAGTAGTAATAATAATAGTAGTAATAGTAATAATAAACTGGAAAAATATTTCAAATATTCGAGAATTAAGCGCTTTCTGTCGAACTTTACTTATAATTTTAATAACATCTGATAATACCTTGTGTATTTCTGGGGACATTTTTTTCGCCACAAGATTCTCATGATGTATAATGCAGTGTGTAGACAGAATGTCTGGTTGAGCAATATTTTTCACCTTTGCAACAACTCCTGTGTTCCAGGAAATAACTATCAATTGCTTTCAAAATCTCAGAGCTAGTCACTCTACCCGGAAATCTCAGAGCTAGTCATTCTACCCGGAAATCTCAGAGCTAGTCATTCTACCCGGAAATCTCAGAGCTAGTCATTCTACCCGGAAAGTTGAGCGAACAAAGTAGTTCATCCTGTAATTCTCCTTCCCACTCAACCCCCATAAAACACAAAAGTCCCTGGTTACTTACGTCTGTTGATTCATCAAGTTAAATTAAATAACATTGTGATTGTTTTAACATTTTTATAACTTGATTCTCATTATCTACAGCCACTTTTTTTTCAATTTTGAGCTTAACAGTGCTAGTTTCACTTTCTGTACAGCTTGTTTTCCCCAAAACATTTTCATTGGCTTGTAACTTGCAAGACTTGATTATTTCTTCCCCAATCGTTTATAGATTTTTAATTCTTGCTATTTGAAGTGTTATTAGATATGGAGGCTTTAATAAGAACTTATCTTCAACAACCACATTTTTAAATCACTTAATTACGTTTGCATATTTTTACGCATTTTTTGAAAATATTCAAGTGGTTTCTTAGCTAAATCTGGATGTGTTGATTTCAGGTGTCCTTAGAGTTTTGCGGTTTTCATGGCATCATTAAATAAACTCCAAGAACACATAATAAAATGACGCTGTGGATGAAACTTACTACCAGGTTCTTGAATAAATCAAAGTTTCAGGTAGTTTGAAACATATTTTCTTGATACTTTGCGTTTTTTTCTTTTCGTCACCATTTTGAATGTTCTGTCTACTGTTCTCTGAAGACGACTGTAAATGCTCTTATTCATTAATCAGCTCACGGTTATGTGATGTATTACTATTTTAATTAGTTATGGAGTAATATATAGCTGCTCGGATCGAGGAATCTGAGAGCCAAGTTCGAATTCGAGTTGAATCCATTACATTCACTTACGTGCTAATACCCTTTGGAAAGGTATGAATCCTCAACTTCTTCCTCCAGCTATGGGTAAATAGCAGAACAGACCGGGTTCTATAGCCTTGGATGGTAGCTGGTCCTCCGCAGAAAAAAATATCAACCAACTGCGGGAAAAAAATCTGCCTTGTCAGTCATGTATCGAAAGATACATGATCGCCTAAGCGTGTATCACGCATGGCATATAACTGACTGAAAGAAATGCAGAATATGCGCCTACTTTTTCTCACTCATTATGGGTTTATTAGCAATTTTATTTGAATCAGTAAACCAAAAAAAGAAGAAATAGTGACTTGGAGCAAGAGTTGTGCATCATGTTTGAAAAGCCTCACTTATAAATTATACAAATACACTAAAAAATTGTTAAACTATCTAGATTCCCTCTCAGTACTAAAAATCATTAATGAATAAAAATTTTAAACATATTCCTTTTGTATTTAATTTGGGATAACCACAGACAAATAGGCTAGTCTAGGGGTCGGCAACTTTGTAATTGTGAGAGGTAGTCTCCAGTAAAAAAAAAAAAAAAAAAGATAGTGTATTCATTCATTAACAATAAGTCTGTTACCGATTAAGCGTTTACAATGTCACCCAAAAATGTCAACCGTATGGCGATTTAACGTTTTCAACGTTCACTGTTTTTTTTAAATATTCTGCAAAAAGTTTTCGAGTACGGATGCTTATTAATTTGTTTCTGATGCGTAAGCCAATTCTTGAAGATCCCGTTATTACTCCTTGCTATGTCATGCTTGTAGAAAATTATACTAGTAAACCATCCAGTATCTAATAATCAACAGTACTGGTATATAAAAAAAAAATCTATTCAGTAACGAGTATTGAACATGATTTGCAAGTCATGTTCTGTTATACAATGGAGCGATGACGTCATATTTGTGTACATGTGTATTCATGTTTATATAGAGATTGTATAACATCTTGCACATATATACCATCCATAATAGCTTTTGTTACTCGTCATTTTTTTTAAAAATCTGGAGCTTCATAATAATTGAAATAATGTCCCAATTTTTCTGTGGACAATCATAGATTTTGCACCGTCAAGCAGTGGTCAGTAGACCCCCGGTTGGCGATCACTGATGCAGACGATATTTTCATTTTAAAGAAAAACAAACACGAAACTGATAATCTAAAAACCACCTTCGAAAAATAATCTGTCCTTAACTTTACCTATGAACTAGGTCAAAAAAATAAAACTCCCTTTCTTCGACGTTCTTTTAGTATATAGTAATAACACTTTCAACACCATTATATATAAATACCTGGAAGAAATACTTGCCACCTTAATTTTAAGACTGAATGTCCACTTAAATATAAATAGTAGTTATAAAAGATTTCCTAAAAAGGGCAAACGAAATTTCATCCTCTCGTCCACCTTTCCTTAAAGAAGTCAATAATGTAGTACAAACACTAGTGAACAAGTGTTTTTATAACTACCTCATCGACTACCAGATTAGAATATTTCTTTCTAAAGTAACTAATAGCGATACTGAACGTATGGATAAAAATAATAATATTAGCATCTTCTACAAAAGCCAAATACAGGGCAATTATGAGCAAGACTAATTTCGTCTTCGAAATATAAATACACAACCCCAGTGAACCCGAGAAAGAAAATTAAATTAAGTATCTATCACAAATAACTAATACTTTAAATCCCTATAAAAGATCTATAAAGTTTCTTAAAGCTGAATCTTAACAAAGAGAAAAAAGTACACAGCAAATTCTTTGTCATTGGAAACGGACTGGGAATTAAGAGCCGACTTAGAAACAAGTCTAAAATTCCCCGACCACATCGTTCAAACCTCATTGCGCCAAGATATAGTATTCTTCTCAGGCAATATAAAGAAAGTAATAAATTTGGAATTGATAGTGCCTTAGGAAGAGCATGCAGAAGAGGCCCATGAACGGAAGAAACTAAAATATGAAGAGTTAATAACGAGTTGAAAAACAATAGATAGAAAGGAAGTTGTCTGCCAATCGAAGTAGGCGCAATAGGTTTTGCTACTAATAAATGGTTTCAAAAATCATTCAAATAATATGTTGAGAAGTAATTCTAAGTTATAGAATTTTATAGTAGAAATTAGAAAATCAAAACCGAGAATAATTAGAGCAAAGCACCAATCCCTATTTGGCAAACAACATAAAGCGTTAAGTTTAAGAATGTTCAGTTATCCACTGAAGCTGCTATCGGACGAAAACAAGGATAAGAAACCTGTCCCCTTGTGGTTAGTTTAAGAGTCAGTTCGTGCAGTGGATTGTTTTTTAAAACATCCAATCAGATGGGCAAAAAACGTTTTCTACTTTCGTCCAATTTATTTAAAAGGCCAGAGTCTCTGCTAGAGTTTGATTAAGGAGTTGCTTGATTTCCCCTGGTTGGCGTGAATCATGTTGAAAGACCCGAAACTCCCTGATGAACCAAGTCAATTTGCACCACTGACGACTCCCTCCGGCGCCTATTTTAAGAGCGTTATTTAAACAAATCAGAAAAAAAGAACAATTTAAAACAGCTGACTTTATCATCAAACTAGAAACACACCAGTAAAATCAAAACTACAAAGAATCGACATTATTTACGATTTCAAAAGCCCCTTAAAGAACTACGTTCCTATTCGACACAAACACATATATAATTACATTGGTCGCACTACTACATGCCTATCTAGACGACTTACGATACAATTACCCGACCATAGCTCCATTAGGATTCATTTAAATACACACAAAACCCAGACACCATCCGAAACATACTTGTAGAAAATATAAGTATAATAGCCTCATCCATATGTAAAAGGATGCCATATTAATAAAAAAGGAAAAGCTAACATTAAACATGAACACGGCCACAATGTGCTGACCATGTTTGAAAAATAAAAATTGCCTATAACTTTAGACATGCATAAAAAGACATATTTAGTTAAAAATATAAAGAACATAAAAATAAAAAAAATCCTTTGATAATAGTTGAAATCGGTCGGATTACAGAAATTAAAACACTTCTACGAACACGTGAAAAATAACATAAAGAGATTAATCGCAGCACCTTGTCTGTCGCCTTTATATATATATATACATATATATATATATATATATATATATATATATAGTCATCCACAGGCTGTTATTTGCATCACAGCTCTTCAGTGAGGCTAGACGTCAGATTGCTTCAAGCACGAATCGACACTCGACCGATTTGGCATCAGTTAGAGAGATCCTACCCTTAAGCCGTCCTCATACGGTACAGAGGAAGGGAAATATTAGCGTTTTATATAAGAAATACGCCAGTAGCTACGAGAATTCAATTTGTACTTGAGGAGCAAGGCATTCATAGTAACAGAAGAAGCTACTGTTTTTATTAAATTTACCCTTTTCTCTAGAGACCTCTATCGAAGGGCCTCGGGGAATGTATATATATGATACCAGCAGTTTTGGAACAAATCTGCAACTTTTGTAGTGATCTATAACATGTATATGTTATAAATTTAGATAAACATTATTAGCTCTACTGGGTATTGAGCAATCTTTTAAGAATAGAGTTTTTGCTTATTGCAATATCATTGCATGTGTACTAACCTGTATATATATATATATATAATCGACTCTCCCGTCGAGATTCGAACTATGAGGAAACCGACAGCCCGATGAGATTTGATTATAGTGGTGAAGGCCTCGTGCAGGACAATTCACACTTTTTGAAGGGACGAATACAGAGAGCTGGTGCACAGAATGCCACAAGGTTCCCAAACAACCCTCAGCAGGTTTTGAATTCAGAGTTGTCATTCTCCTAGACCAGTTGCCATCCAAAGCTATAGATCCCAGTCTGTCCTTCTATTTTACCCATAGATGGAGAGAGAGGAAGAGGATTCATACCTTTCCCAAGGGTATTAGCACGTAAGTGGATGTAATGGATTCGACAGGAATTTGAACTCGGGTCTACGATTCCTCAATCCAAGCCTCTATCCATTACTCCAAGTCTTAAGATGTGGTATATATATTTATGTGGGATAAAGTGCTCAATATCAGAGATAGAGCGTGTATAAATATATGAGTGAACATAGAAATCAACACTTAGAGGAGACAGTCTGTTTCATGCCAAATGCAATCGTAAAACCACGATTGGCCTGACGATTGCATCTAGCATAAAACAGACTTCTATGTTCACTATATATATATATATATATATATATATATATATATATATATATATATATATATATATACAGAATAGAAAGATGACACAGTGGAAAATATATTTTCATTCTTTATTTCTTTTTCAATGATCAAAATATTTATTATTATTATTAGTATTATTATTATTCATGCTTCCTAATTAATTTCTTCTAGAACTGGTTCCAAATTATGATCCTGAGTCTATATAAAGTAGCAATGTTTATCTTGGAATGCTCTATGGACAAGCGTCGTCGTTGTTGATACATCTTTTCTTATGGTCGGGCTGGTTCACATTTCCTTTATAATGAGTCATAGTTATCGTATCAACGCTGTTGTTATTTCTAACTTCATAGACCGCATCCCCCTTTCTTTTTAACTCTACGTATTTGTAAGTAGAGAGATTTTCGGTAAAATTTAATGGATGCTAAATTTGGATCATATTTCTCTGTCGATATACCTGCATTACTTTCTTTTATATTCTTGTTAGTAATATCATGTTTTAATCCTCCCCTCCGTGTAGCTAGGTCTGACCGAAAGAATAGTGGTTTCCTTGTTCTCCGTTCCAGATTTCGGCAGTTTCAGACTACTGCTCAATACTTCAGGTGTTGTAAGTCCTCTAGATATCTAATTGCACGTATGCCGCAACCATTTCATCCTCTGAACGTATTATATTTTCGCCTGTTCTAAGAAGCTTTAGATAACATAATGGAGAGTGTCCACATGCATTTTACAAAGACTCTAATATTCTTTAAGAATTATTAGGTGCCCTGTCTCTAATTTCAGTCCACGGATCCTCACTTACAAAAACGTTTGACATTGGCCATCGACAGACCCGTTCATATTATTCCACTTTATAACATTTTACTTTAAACATTATGTAGTTGTTGGACAACGTGCTGTGACTTCTATTCGCCACATTTGACGAACATGACGATCGATTAATTCTCTGATTTTTCGGGGATATAAATCTCCTCTTAGAACAGTGAATCCTCTTTATGGTGAAGTGGTTCTGCTGCTTTTCTGTGCGGACGAGTTGGCCATGTTTATTTTTTCTTTTTTTTTTTCAAGTATGTATTCACTCAAGTAGTAACCTTGAAGGCAATTTTAAGCTGAGTAGAGAGGCATCTGAGTTATTCTTATTATTCATACTAGGGATGATGTAATTTATCTCTCAAAATATTAGTTAAACTATACGAAAATATGATATTTAAAGTGGAGAACAATGGCAACAGGAAAAATTATCACCGAATAAATTTTCAACAAAAAATCAAAAATCAAACATAATCAACGGAAATTATAGAAAACATTTGAATAAAGTTTCCAGAAGACAACAAAATGCTAAAGGAGAACTGGTTAAAACAGACAGAAACCAAACCATTAGGTTTGCTTTTAACAACAAAAAACCGGTGTAAAGCTTAAAAATATTTTAATTTATAACAAAAATTTAAAATTAAACTTGCGAGAATAGTACATCAATGTATATTGTTTTCTTTTATTTCATGAAATCTGGATCAGAATAAATGAACACATCGCGCAAATTACACGATTTTCCTTTCATGGCTATCGGTTCCTTAAAAGGGTTTCGTTTCACCACGATTCTTTGATCGAATATTTATGAGACCGAGATTACAAGTGAATTGGGATAATACAGAGAATAAATATCTGAATATATTTTACTCAACGGAACGTTAAATATTGTTTTACGTTAACTAAATCGGTCAAATGTTAATGTTTCTTTTCTAGTAATAGGTATGATTTATTCAAAATGTATTCACATGTTTAAAAGATGGCTACTCCGAGATTCCTCGCATGAAGCAAAACATCGAAACGTAGGCAAATACCAAGTTGGTTAATGAGAAAATTATGAATTTACTGGTCCACAATCCTTTCTGCGAAAGACTTTAAAACAGAATACCTCCCCAAATCGTATATTTTTGTCGATGTCAAAGCACACCAGAGTTTACTCGAAATGATCCGCGTTTAATCGACAACTGAGTAAATTGTCTCAATGAGTTTACTAGTCAGATGTGCCAATGAGGAATATACGCACACGCACACAGACAGACACACACATACACACATATACATATAGAAAGAAGAATATATTCTATTAATGCATAATAAGCCGGAATCCAGGAGCAAGCCATCTACACGACTAATTAACCTTACCAGACTAGAAATCGGAAGAATTAGCAAAACCATCTTGGAAAAAATTTAGTCCATTAAATTTACCCTTGGATTCTCGCAGTGGGTTAATACTACGGACTTTTTTAACTAGTTGAAGAGGATTCAAGATAAGGTTAATTGTACCTCCATACAGTTGGATATGATTCATTACTATCCAGCCATCTCCGAAAACCTTTTCATTTTAGCCTTGGAGTTTGCCCAGGAATATTCCAGCATTTCCGATAATGAACTGGATATGATTTTACAATGCAGAAGTTCTGTTCGGATCAATAACGAGGAACAATGAACTAAAAAGGATTCCAATGATTACTTCGTCATCTCACTGGGTTCCTTAGACTCAGCCGAAACGTCCGACTGAGGGGCTTATTTTTTTTATATAGTTGCAGTGCCTATGACTGCGTAGATACTAATAATATAGGATTATATAAAGATGATAGCTTGTTAATAGTAAGCAATTCTACTAAAATTAATATAGACCACTTTAGAATAATGATCCATAAATCTAATATCAGAAAAAAATTAAAAACCAATAACTATGACTTTGTTGAATCTTCGAGAACTTTCTGGAACCTTTTAGAAGTTCCTGAAATGTTTTAGAAATTTATGGAACCTTCTAGAACTTGTTGTTTATTTGTATAGACAAGCAATATCCAATTATATAATTAGCAAATTGAAATATGAAGTTCTGCAGGTTTGCAGTTTTTGTTTATTTGAAAGTTGTATGTTATGATTTCTTCATGGAGCGGGTTGGACTTCGTCAGGTTATCTTGCCCAAGAAACACCACATCTACTGCGGCTTCAGTGGATATGGTGTCCCTACAACCATCATGGGTCAGGCGATTTTCTAGAGATGTTATGCTATAGCTATAAACACTACTTCAGAGAACCTTTTAACAAAAAAATAGCGTAAAAGTGATTTATTGCTTTGGAAAAAATATGAAAAATAATTGATAATCATAATCAAGCAAAAAAGAAAAACATTTAATGCGGTGGAAATTAAACCTAAGTATAATAGCAAAATAAAATATCATCTGTCCCATGGAAAGCAATATTATTTCTAAAGTTATACTATATCTAGTGAAAACTGGGTACTTCGACCAGATTTACGCGCTAGAAAGCTTTTTTACTAGATGAATTATGAATGGGTACTCCATACATTAATCCTTGTGCCTCATCTAAGGTTCGCTAATGAAATCTTTATATCTAGCTAAAATAGAAGTAGGAATGTTGGTGTAGTGGCAATGAAAAGATCTACATAAGAACAATTTAGAATGAGTGGGAAAATACATACAATAATCATATGTGGCAGTTTCCATCATCGGAAATTGGTAAATGCTACAGCGCTTTCAGACTATTTCTGGAAAATTATTAAAAAAGAAGTCGGTAGATCTCCAAAAAGAAGTTACAATATTCTTAGAAAAAGTAAGATCTGTAAAAAAATAAAATAAAATAAAAACCGTAATACATGGCGATTATGCCTGAGCAGTGGCGTTTCATAATTAAAACATCTACTGTATCTCTTGCCACCAAACTAGTGTGTTTTCCCTATTGATAGATTAGAGTCGGCCATGTGCAAATAAGTGCAAAAGGATTGTTTCTTGACGTATTTTCTTTTTCTCCAATTAGGGCGAAATTTATACAGTTTATTTTTTCTGTTTTTCTCTGGTATGATATTAGTGGCAATACTGCATGCCTCCTTCGTTCATTTAAGTTCATGACGCCTGATGATCTCGGTAACGTGAAACTAGGGTATCGGCTCGCACTTGTACTCTCTCTGAGTCGTGACGCCGGAAAGTGCATTTGCTCTGTTTTGATAAGCTAGGCATATAGCTCTGTTGGTGACTGTTTTGGTAAGTGTCTTTTGGTATTTTTTCTTACATTATGCATCATGTTTTCATTTTTATATATATATATATATATATATATATATATATATATATATATATATAAAACTGTCAAACTGATCAGAGAATTCAGAATAATATGTATCTATCCAGCTCTTATCTCAAATAACAACTTAAAAGAGACTGTTTGACCAACACAAGGAATGTTAAAAGATTCATGTTAAAAAGATAAAAAAATAAAAAAACAAATGAAAACTACAGACAAAAGTTCATTTTCTCCATCAAGACATTCATTTCTGTAGTTCACTGCTACCAGCAAGCAGAAATATTTCTCCTCCCGATGATGGCATTTCGGTCGAAACTAGTCGAGGAATCTAAATGGAATAATAATAAAAAAAATGAAAGAATATTAATCTACAACCCAGTGTGTCTAAAGATTTTAATTTTTTATTTTCTTATTGTTCAAAATATATATATATATATATATATATATATATATATATATATATATATATATATATATAGGGTGTGTGTGGTGTTGATTTATTGATTCATTTTGAACAGCTTGTCAAGACTTTGCAGGTTATTTCAAACCAGAAAATATTATTTGATTGTAAAGATTTTTGTTTTGGAGATAATAATGATTTGGTTATACATGTGTTCTCAGTAACACATAGATGGTGTGAGATTCATAGCTTTCGCAAGGGACTTTACGCGTCAGTGAATATACCAAACACAATAGAAATTGGGAGTGGACCCCCGATTAACTTTTACTAGCCATTACCCATTACAGCACACGCACATCTAAGCTTACTGCAACTGGTATTCCGGAGTTCTCCGCCAGTCCGGATGTTCTTTAACCTCGGTGATTATATATATATTGGCTCCTGAAAATTAATTTCAGTTGAGCTCTCTGGGGAGGAGATGTGGGTTGGTAAACAGTGACTATTATAGCTATATAGCGAGACTCTTCGCTAATGCGAATTGAGTCACTCCCGGTCACTGGGCGTGTTTATAAAGATAAACACGCTAAAAATCCACTTTCCTCCCTACCGGCTTAATGGTTAGAATCTCCGATTGACACCAGTTCAGTCGGGTTTCGACCCTAGCTGGAGGCAACCGGATGTATAGCCACACTGATGAGCAGTGGAGGACGGTATATATATATATATATATATATCTTGAGACAATTTAACCAGAGTGATGGTGGAAGACCTAGACGATTGGGATTGTATATACGCATCAACATGCGTGTGTGTGTGGGCAAGTGTATGTTTGTCTGACGGTGCAGGCGGCCGATCTGTAAAGCGTCAAGAACAGACCCCAACTGTCCCGTGTTAAGGGAACATCGTTACATATATAAACACTACAGTGTCGACTCCGAAATAGAATTAAAATTGCGCATATAGGTAAGCTCGAAAGGATGGATGTGTATCTGAGCCTAACATCGGATTGCTTATATGGATGTGTTTGTGTGAACTAAAATGCGTACACCTATATGTATGTGTGTCTATATGTGTGAGCGTGTCTTCCCAAATATACAAAGAAGAAAATCCCCCTCCCAAAATCAAACATAATGAAACAAAAATAAGCATAATCCGATACATTTACAAAAAAAAAATTATGATGACCAAAAAAGCGTTAAACGCAGGATCACTAACTAATACCCATACAACTGAATATTGAGCACTTTCTATTAAATGCTGCGCATATATATATATATATATATATATATAAAGAATGTATAAACGAAAATGTTTAAAAATATATATATATATATATATATATATATATATATATATATATATATATATATATATGTGTGTGTATACTTATATATATATTTATTATAAGACTTGTTACATATATATATATATATAGATGTGTGTATATATATATATATATATATATATATATATATATATATATATATATATATATATATATATATATATATATGGTGTCAGATCTGTTAATATCGAATGAAAATTTATTTTATAAAATTACTTTGTCAAAATTAATACTTTAATTTTTTTTTCTTTTTTCGATACAGATTTCTGTATTGAAACGAAATCTTTTCGGCGTGTATTTTCAAAAATTATTTCGCATAAAGAAATTAGAATAGAATTCGGAGAACTAGATGTGAAGTTAGATTTAAATTTAGCAGGCGTTTCCTTAATGTACAAGCACTAGGCTGCTCCAAAAGTAAAATTCCGAATTGAAAATGAAATCTTCCGAAAGTAGAGATATTTTAAAAGATTTCCGGTCGATGGCTTTTAGCAAATTCCTTTGAATAGTCTGACAGTATCCTAAAATGTATTCCTGAGAAAATACAGAACGGTTCGCATAACTTATTTCTTCATATATTTTCAGAAAAGGATCTTATAATTTCTACAAATAGTAAGTGATTTGACATCGAGCTTAATGGCAACTTTTAAGCTAGTACCCTGAAGAAAAAAAAATCTATAATCTGGAATAGTGTAAATGGATTTCGAGTATTTATATGCAAAGAAATATGAAATATTCCTATTTTGGTATTATGAATTAACCTGAAAGCTGGTGCTCAAATCGAAGATATCTTCAAGGAGGTTACCGAAAAAAATGTCATATATTCATGCTTAATAAAATAAGAAATATATATAATATAAACGGAACATTTTGGCTGATGCAGATTAAACAATTAGAGTGATTTCTTAAAATGACAAACATTATACGAATCGACTATTTGTAAATGTAAATAGATTTTAGAACTAAGAATATATTATATTTCGGATCGTCGTTGTATGAGCTGTGTTGGCAGAACTTGAACAACATGTATTCTATGCTCTGTGTCTGTTGATTTCAATGGGTGCACATGAAGTGCATTGTCAAGTGAAACATGCCGAAGGGTAATTTTGAAATTTGCAGAGACGGTTATGCCTCAAGTGCGAAAAATATTCAGAAACTATATTCAGAACACATGGCAAAGTGGATAAATCCGACAGAGGAAATATGGCGACAAAGATGAGGACAATAGTCCGAATAATATAAATTAGTGTACATAAGACCTCATCCCAGAAATATAGACAGATACTGAAGGATCGGTACGGACCCCATACACCGAAGATATGGAGATAAATTGAAAAATCCTAACAGAAAATGGCACAATTATCAAACTATCTTGTCGTCAAGGACACATGGGACAGTGGATAAAGGCGTTGGTTAGATCCATTGACAGGACCGAAAGAGCGTGACTTCAATACCTGGTTTAGGCGGTGGAGAACGTGGAGAGGGGAATTAACAGGAGATAACTGATAACTGACATCCATTAGACATGGCATGTGGAACTAGAACAGTCTACGCCAGTGAGCAAAATAAAGGATTCTGTTAGAAATTCCAACCATCTGAAGAAGGCCGGAGCGTACAACGGCTGAAACGTTGTAATAAATATGGCGAAAAAGATGAGGAGAATAGTCCGAATAATGTAAATATTCTACATAATACTTCATCTCAGAAATATAGGCAGTTAATACTTATAATTAATTTTTAAATGCAGAATATATTTTACAATTATATTTTCCATATATATTACTTTGACTATGCAACTTTTTTATGTTTTTGTTTTAATATATTATGTGATACTTTAATGCATTTGGTTTTGGCTGGATATGCTCTATAATATTGTTTTATATAATTTTCAAGAACACGAATGAAATTGTAAGCAGTGTCTAATATGGAAGGTTTGTTCCTCTTCGGATTTTATTAGTGACTATAAAAGTAAAATTATATATTATTGCCGTGTTAACTTTTGTTAGTGGACCTTTCCCATAGTAACATAATAGACTATTCCATACGTAATAAATACTGCGCCTCAAGAGGAAGCAGCGAGTTCAGTCTGAAGTCGGGCGACCGACTGATCGGTTGAACTCTCTGCCTTCGAGCGGGAAGGAACCCGAAAGAGGCTACGC
The DNA here is from genome assembly GCA_903632075.3 of Acanthosepion pharaonis. NCBI lineage: Eukaryota > Metazoa > Mollusca > Cephalopoda > Sepiida > Sepiidae > Acanthosepion > Acanthosepion pharaonis. The sequence continues at coordinate 769,721 of CAHIKZ030000626.1, forward strand.
CGAAGGGCGGAGTCTGTTTCGGAGAGAGAAACTGATCCTGAACCCGTTTATACCGGTTCAAAGGGCATATTTTTGGCCGAGCACACGAGCTCGAAAATCCCACGTTAAACCGGCCTTGTGCCACTTGATGCCCTCGTGGGGGGAACCAAATACTGTTCAGTGCGAAGTCGGACGACCGGCTGTTCGGTTGAACTCACTGCCTTCGAGCGGGGAGGAAACGGAACGAGGCGGAGTCTCTTTCGGGGAGTTAAACCGACACTGAGCCCGTTTATACGGTTTCAAAGGGCATATTTTTGTCCGAGCCCACGGGCTCGGAGATCCCACGTTAAACCCGCATTGTGCCACATGAGGCCCTCGTGGTGGTGGTGGGGGTGACTAAATACTGTTCAGTCTAAAGTTTGGAGTGAAGTCCGTCAGGAGTTTGTCAGTCTGTCAGAGCGAGCGAGTTTGTCAGTCGAGTCAGAGGCAGTCCGAAACAGAGTCGCGTTCAGATAATTACTACTAAGCCTGATTGTTCGTACTAACACTTTCTACTTCTCTGTATATATTCCTGTTTGTAATATATTTGTGTTATTCCATATCCGTGTTCGAGTTCTTCTTCCCTTTTATCCTTGGACTATCACCGTGGTACAAGGAACCGGACAATAACAACTTTTTTTCTTCTTTTCAATTCGTGCGCTATTTTCATATCAAGTGACGATTAACAACCATTTACGAAGATCAGTTCGTTCAAAGAATAATTTTCGTAACGCGTCTTGAACAGATATTGCCTACCTGGCTGGTGGTTAATTAAAGCCTCCTGTAATTTGAAGTTTCGAATTATAAAAAAAGAACAACCATTGTACAATAAATAGCTTTCCTTTTCATGGTCTGAGAGAAGGTATGTAGTACGCTTCTACACATTATTTTCCATCTCGAATATAAAAAAAAAGACTTCACTCACATTAATCCGATATCTCAATATCCGTCTTTAAGTTATAAATATATTGATAAATATCTGCATCGTCAGCGGGTATGACCACGGCCACTTATATATATTTGGTAAACCCAATATAATCAATATTTCTGAAAGAGGCTTATGGTTGAAGAGTATACAAAAGACTGAGAATTCATGAATTGACAAAGCATTTACAAAAGCAAACGAAACATTTACAGATGGGATCATGTCTACTTACTTCACGTGACATGTAATAACTGATTCCACTGACTCCCTCGAAGTTTAAGTAAAAAAGAATCCTTCACGCTGTGATCTATTTCTAAAACTGCAATTTCCAATTATCACGATTCACAGCTAGGAATAAACATGCATCTAATAATTCTCATGGGATATTTTTTTTACATCCGTTAAGTATCCGTTTATATACCTATCAGTTTCTTATCCTTGAATGATGAATAAACAGTACATTTAAGCGCGGTTGTCGATAAAAGTAACGCTTAATCTTACGGATATATATATATATATATATATATATATATATATATATATATAGTTTTAAGGCGTGCTGTATTTATAGGATAAAGGGCTCAATATCAGAGATAGAGCTTATGTAATTATAAAAGTGAATATTGAAGTCAACACTCACAGGCGACAGACTGTTTCATGCTAAACGCAATCATCATACTAATGATTGTGTTTAGCATCAGTCTGTCGTCCCTGAGTGTTGACTTCTCTGTGTCCACTATATATATATATATATAGAGAGAGAGAGACAGAGACAGAGACAGAGACAGACGGAAATGTAAATATACATATATAAGGACAATTATATGCTGATATATATATATATATATATATATATATATATATATGTCTTCGCGTATGTGTGTGTATCGATTAGTCATGAAGGTGATTGTTTATGATTTTGTCCCGTGAGAAGCAATGCTAGCGTGCAGTACCTTAGAAATGTGTCTGAAAACCATACCACGGTTTGATCCAAGACATATGAATAGAATTGGGTAGACGGATCTCTGTTGGAGCCGACTGTATTATCTCGAAATAGCAAGTAATTATCACCCTTTATACAGACTGTTGATCAGGCCATGTAATACGTTCTATTCCAAAAACTTTAACTAAGGTTTGCACAGCATTATTGCAGTATAAACCACAGGTGGTCTCTGTAGATGCTGAACATGCACAAATGTGTTTGAGCAAGTGTCTAAAACAGGTATTCCCTAGCCGCCCCGCTAGATTGGCTTACTCCAATACGAGCGGACAATACTCTTCTTACCTAAGTTCAGAAATGGCATCATGATATTTTCCACTGAACAAATGAAAAACAAATAAATATAATACATATTTTACATAGATAAAGCAATTCGTAAGGTGTGGGCTGTACTCGTGAGAACAATTTTTTGTATTTCTCTAAGACATGGACTTCCAGAAATCTTTTTATTTAGTCTACTGGAATCTTTTCCAACCAGTCCGAGGGCACCACCTACAACAGGGATTGTTGATGTTCCCATCCGCCACATTTATAAGATTTCGATTTCAAGGTCCTTATATTTTGATAGCTTTTTGAAGATCGACGAAGATACATTGCAGTCTGCAGTGACTGCCATAACAATAAGATGGCACATATTGTTTGCGGTCTCTAATTACAACGTCTGGGCGATTAGCTTTGATTGTTATGTCTGTGTATATTGCTAAGTCCCATAAAATTGGTACAGGTTTTGTCAGAGAAACTGGATCTGGACGTTATTCATACCAATTTCTTTCAGTTTCCTTTTCGTAGAAGTTGCAGATTTTCAAGTGCATTTATTGGCCTACTCTGTCATGCCGTGCTTTATAGTCTGTGGGTGGCAATACATTATTATTATTATTATTATTTCCGTTGTTCTGCAGAGAATTTTCATTTATATACAATTTGTTGAAGATCAATGAGATTTTTATTTATTTTTCGGCTTATTTTTTTCCATATTTCGAACGATTTTATTAATTTTTGGATAAAATATAAACGCAAATTTTCCAAAATTAATATAATTACGGTTTTCATGATGTTATGGTCCTGGTTAGGACCAAGGAAGAACAACACGGACACAAAAGTAGAAATAACAAAGGTATATTACACGAAATAATAATAATAATAATAATAATAATACAAGATGTGGAAGGTGTTAGTATGACTGTCATTCTAGTTTGGAGTTAACTATTATCGGCTCGACTCGATTCGGTATCTAGCCCCCCACCACGAGGGTTGCATGTAGCACAAGGCCGAGTTTAATGTGGGTTTCCCGAACCCATAGGCTCGGTCAAAAAATGCCCGTAGAAAATGTAAAAACGGAATCGGGTTGGTCAACCTGCCCGAACGAGTCTCTGCCTTTCGGCGGAGCCTCGTCCGGGTTCCTCTCTGCTCAGAGGCATAGAGTTCGACCGACAAGCCGAGCTTCTCGGCTTGATTCGGTATCTAGCCACCCCCCACGAGGGTTGCATGTGGCACAAGGCCGAGTTTAACGTGGGTTTCCCGAGCCCGTAGGCTCGGCCAAAAAATGTCCGTAGAACCCGTATAAACGGAATCGGGTTGGTCAACCTCCCCGAACGAGACTCTGCCCTTCGGTGGAACCTCATCCGGGTTCCTCTCTGCTCAGAGGCAGAGAGTTCGACCTCTTGAGAGGCATAGTATACATAGTGTTAGGAAGAGTTCATTCTGTAGTTATAGGTAAGGACCCATGACACATGAGTCATTATCACTTGAAGTTTTTTTTAAAAATGTGAGTTTAATACTATGTAAGTTTCCTAATATTTTTCACTATTCGTGTAATTCATTAATCCGAACGCATTTATGCTTTGGAAATTAATATGTAGCCTTTCACCGGTAACTCCCAAAAATTGTCCCGAAATATAGCAAAAAATAGAAAAGAAAGAAAACTTATCACATCGGATTCGTTGCGAAATCCCCCAACACGCATATATATATATATATATATATATCAGGTAAACATACCATCTGTACAAACGGAACTCGGTGACGAACAGGTAACGAATTAGACTAGATATTGCGCCGCTTGATTACATATTCCGTGGTGGAACACATCTGAGTTTCTCATACCATTAGGACTGTGCCACCAGGAGCCACAACTACTATCCACAAGACGCTCCATCCAGAGCATTAGAAGCCGGTTCAAACAAGGATATACAAGTGATAAAAATTATTAGAAGGATTAAGTAATTCATCGAGTCTAGAAGAAGCCTCAACAGATTGTAGAAAGCACTGGACGGCCATTTCGTTCTATATTTGGGATTCATAAGCAGTGAGCATCCACTACTGAGAATTGAAACCCGGACAGTTACGTTATCAGGCAAACATCATAGAATCTGTACCAATATTTATGTTCACGTACGTATGTATGCGTGTGTGTGTGTGTGTATGTGCAAGTGCGTGCTTCAAACAGAGAAGTGGATATTTGAACGAACGTGATAGAGAATGAGATGGCTAAAGCTTGCCAAGAACGAGTCTACTTATGAGCGTGTGTGTTGTTTTTTTTATGCAGAAAAAATTATCGTTAATATAGGATTTCCCTCAACTCTATGTTCTTATCTATTGATGTTTCATTTTATCCTTTATATGTCATTGTGTCTGTCAGATACAGACCAGACTTTGCCATCAGCTAATACTTGCCACTCTACAATACGAAGCAATTACGTTTCCTATCCGACTTTTAACAAGAATAGAATCTTCTCTTTTTGTTATCTGGCTCTGTCTTTTCCTCTCCATCAAAAAATAAAAATCTATGTGTGTGCAACAGACAGGACAGAAAAGTACCCACGTCGAAAATGGTCCTTTACATGATTAGCCAATGAAAATAGTCGATGAATACACTGGCTTAAATGCAATGTACATAACGACAAAAAATGATTACTATTCCAAAAAAGAATTGGAATAATAAAAATATTAAATCGTAAACATTCTGATAGCGGGTTAACAAACTAGTTAAGTGTGGCATTTAACGAAGCAATTCAATTTAGGATGTGTCACACCCCTAATGATGACTTAAAGATTCTCAATGTCGCACCAACCCTTTTAGAAAGCCTGAAACAGTTGACTTCCTAGCCACTGCGTGCGAATGAAAGCTTCACATAATGTCACAGGCACTTACAAAAACAATACATGGTCGACCCATCTGAAACTGGTATGTATAAGCCTAATAAAAAATGTCATTACAAACACATATACGCAGACACACACACACATACACGCAGACACACATACATACATACATACAAATATATATATATATATATATATATATATATATATATATATATATATATATATATATAAAACACACGTGTAAACACACAATCACACACACATATGTATCTTGTTTATACGTTATTGTAACAGATGCTTCATATTTAATTATATGCACTGTTTTTTTTATCTTTTTTTAGATAGTATTAATTATATTTATGGACCTGAATTAAAACAATTTGCAAAAAACAGAATATTTACTTAAATACATTTTACCTATTAAAATAACGTATATAAACAGAAATACATTAAATAACTGTCGGACATAATCCATTTCATAATACATACATACACACACACGCAAATGTACGCACAAACACACGCACACACACACACACACACATATATATATATATATATATATATATATACACGTTTCATTAAATAATATAGAAAATCTTAGATTATATTAAAAATATGGATCAATATTGTGAATTTCTTTCTTCGTTCAACGATAATGCTATTAAACTTATCAGATGTTACGAGAAAAATTTACATAAAATAAATAGACAACACTTGTCTATATTTAATGAAACGTGTATAAATGAATATATGCTGCCTAATTACACATATATATATATATATATATATATATATATATATATATATATATATATATATATATATATATATATATAGTAGAGGCCATAATATAAGGAACGGAAACAACAAAGACATAAATATGCGTATTATTTAAAAAATAATGCATGATTATCAATGAAATTTTTTTACCGAATAAAGATTAGGGTGTAATGCATAAATATTATACAAAGTTACACAAATTTACATAATAGTTTTTTTTTTTAAATAAAAATTAAATGGAACAAAGGAAATAAGCTACTAAACAAAAGTTAAGGAACGATGTTAATAATTTGCATAAACTTTTAATTTACATTGTTAAAAAACTCAATGGAGCTTTTCAACAATGAGTAAAATTTCATTTATCATTAGGACTTTACTTGTAAGCAATATGGCAAATTCTACACGCAAAACGCTCTCTTTTGAAGAAAAAAAAACTCATTATCGCTATCAAGAAAAAAGTCAATTTCAGAAATTTCTGATATTGTTCATAGGTCTAAAAGCGTCGTTCATCGTGTAATTAGCAGGTATAAAACCGATAAAACGTTAGATGCAAAACCAAAAACCAACAGACCTCCAAAAACATCGCAAAGAATCGTTAGAATATCTACAAAAAACCGTTTTGTAACCGCTACATCAATTGCCCGTCAATTTAATGAAGAGACAGATAATAAGATCTCAAGGAAAACAGTTAGTCGCAGGTTAAAAAATTCAGGATTACATGCCCGTATTCCGGCTTCGAAGCCTCTCATTTCAAAGCGAAACCAAAGGGCACGCCTGGTGTATGCAAGAGAACATGTTGATTGGACTGACGCACAATGGGATACAGTTCACTTCAGTGACGAGTCCAAGTTTACGATATTTGGTTCTGAGGGCACAATTTACGTACGCCGTAGAACAGGTGAAAGACTGTCTTCTCAATGTGTCAAGAAAACCGTTAAGTTTGGTGGCGTCAGTGGGATGTTGTGGGGAATGATTTCATCTGCAGGAGTTGGTCCTATCATCCACGTATATGGGAATATCAATGCTGAGATTTACAAAAGGCTTCTTCAGCAGCATGTGTTACCAAGATTACACCATAATCTTTATGAATCTCCTATTTTCATGCAGAAAATGTACCTTGCCACAAGGCTCAGAATGTTGTGGCTTTATTTGAAGAAGAAGCAATCGCCCTAATGAAGTGGCCAGCCCATAGCCCCGACCTCAATCCAATAGAAAATGTTTGGAAGATAATTGGAGAAAGGGCTCAGAAAAGAAACTCGAAAAACCAGGATCACCAATAGGAGTTATTGAAAGACGAATGGGAGGGAATTACTGCTGATTTTTGCAAGAAATTAATTAGATCATCTGGTTGACGATGCAGAGAAGTCATTGAAAATAAGGGGATGTTTACCAAATATTAAATTTTGTTGATATTTTGTTCACAATCAAGTATTAACAAGATCGTTCCTTAATTTTTGTCCAGTAGCTTATTTCCTTTGTTCCATTTAATCTTTATTTAAAAAAAAACAAAAAAACAAAAACAAACTATTATTTAAATTATTGTCACTTTATATAATATTTATGCATTACACCCTAATCTTTATTCGGTAAAAAATCCATTGCTAATCATGCATTACTTTTTAAGTGTTGAAACGTGACTAATGCATGGAATAATAATGCAACACAAAATGTACTTAGAACAAAATGTATTGAAACAAGAAAGTGTACACAATATTTACATATAGTCTTTTGTATATTCCTGGGAAAACCGTTCCTGGAGAATGTGTTGACTTAGTCGCAGTCGGGCAGAGTCTCTGGATTGAATCACTTGATTCCTCCATCTCTCTTCCCGTTACCAACCATATTTATATGGTCGGTACTTCACTATGCAAATTAGGTGGATCCTACCACAACATTAACTAATACACATATCTATGTATTTGTTGTTTCTGTTCCTTATATTATGGCCGCTACTGTATATATATATATATATATATATATATATATATATATATATATATAGATAGATAGATAGATAGATAGATATTAGCGGTAAATATACACATACATATGCAAAATATATAAATATATATACATAGGTGCATACACATACATGTATATTTTTTTAATAAAAATTCCAAGAGGATAGAATCCAGGTAGAACTCAATATCCAGGACAGAGTAAGGATATGATAAAAAGGCTTAAACACTAATATTAGTGTTTAAGCGTTTTTTATATATATATATATATATATATATATATGTGTGTGTGTGTGTGTGTGTGTGTGTGTGTGTGTGTGTGTGTGTGTTTATGCATGTATTATGAAATGGATTATGTCCGACAGTTATTTAATGTATTTGCTTCATATATATATATATATATATATATATATATATATATATATACTAATATATATATATAATATATTACTAATCTTAGAAATATAAGAACTTATACTCGTCCGGAAAACCCTGGATATTTTAATATGTAAATAAACAGACCAATACCCAAGGGGAAAGAAAAGGTACAAAAAAGAAAGAACAGAGAACATGTACGTCAGCTAATGTTCCTGACGATCCGCGTAGGTGAAACCTTGGTAGGTTCATCTGTCACTTTATGTCTAATTACATATATATATATATATATATATGTCTAATTACATATATATATATATATATATATATATATATATATATATGTGTGTGTGTGTGTGTGTGTGTGTGTGTGTGTGGGTGGGTGTGTGTGTGGGTGTGCGTGTGTGTGTGTGTACTGGAAAAATCCTAAGGCGCCAGGCAAACCTATATAAGTTTCATCTAAACCGATCTTAAAACGGAAAATAACGGAAAAGTATTTATTGATAAAAAACAAATATAGCCATAACCACGCGTCACCCCCCTCCCCCAAAAAAGAGAAATGGTATGCAACTTTATTCCTAAGCCAGTAACGAGACAAAAAACAAAAAGCAAACAAAAAAGAAACACAAAATCAGAACTAGAAATATCTTATGGTTTAATCCTCCACATACTTAATAGGTAAAATATTTTTCAAAATACTTAAAAAATACTTCCCACAGACAAATGTATTGCATAAAATTTTCAATAAAAACTAAGTTAAACTAAGTTACACTTATATGCCTAACATGACTAACTTAATTAGTAAGTATAATAGAGAAAGAATCGAAGTCAAACCGCACACCATTCATCCTAATTGTAACTAGAAATAAGGACGACTCCCCTCTCGTGGACAGGTGCCAACCAGAGTGCGTGGTCTAAATACATCGAAATAAATTTAATAGTACTAACAAGAACCCAAAAGTTTACATAGGATCCACCCAGAACAGTTTAAAAAAAACGTTATTACAATCACGAAACCTATAAACATAGAACTACCCTGTCCACTGTGACGTCGTCCCCCGGTCGCAGCGTCGACTGTGTCGTTCGATCCCGGTCGCGGCGCCAACTGTGACGTCACGTGCCCTCCAGGCTCTGATATCCTGGTCACGGACAGCACCAACTGTGACGTCTTTGCCGCGGCGTCATCTGTTCGCTCCTCGCTGCTCCAAACGTGACGTTCTAACCCTTAGTTAGATTGATACCAGCCTCGCCGTTCCCAACCTGCTTCCAACGCCTGGTTACCAGGGTAACCGCACTGATCTCCAGTCTGCCTACCCACGTTGTGAATTGATCTTAGACAGACGAGATCAAACAGGGGTTGGGGCCGTAATGCAAGTTGAGTCTAACGGGGGTGATAATACACAATTATGTATAAAAGAAAATAAAATAAAAACTCACAAGGTCCCACGTATCAAGAAAAAGGTAACAAACTTTTAATGTCTAATCGCTCGGTACATAGGACTATGTCTACTTCCCGACCCGTTCTGTGGATTGTGGCACGACGCTTTTACTAGGCAACTTTAAGGCTTCAAGTTGTCTGCTCTCTAAGAAATTTGTGTTTCGGTGTGTGTTTGGACGAAAGTCGAAAAAAACTTATTTCTGTGGTCTGATTCTAAGTCGCTCTTCAAACTACTTGTTCTTGGTTGAAGAAGAGTCCAGAAGTGTGCGTGAATCTTGGTCAGCTATCTTGAAGCGGTTTCAACACTGGGCGCTCATCTCTGCTTGTCGTCCACGGCTGAATTCTTTCGCCGTCCGCGGCTCAACTCAAACTTCTTCTCTTCAGAGTCTGAATTACTGGTCACTCATCTCCGCCGTCGGTGCGCGAATTAACTTCTTCTCTTCAGAGTCTGAATTACTGGTCACTCATCTCCGCCGTCGGTGCGCGAATTAACTTCTTCACTTCGGCTTGGGTCGGACGAACTTCTTCACTTAGGCCAAACGAACTGGCCTCTCTTGCCCGCAAAGGGGCGAACGAACCTGGCCCGCCGTCCGCGGCTCAAACTCATTTCTGTCGGTTGGGGTTTCGCTTTTATTGACGCAGTCAAAACTGGGGTGGGTCTGTCGGCGCCAGGGGTTTCTTCGATAATTCTAAATACGTATCCACTCTTCTTATTTCTGGTTAGGGATTTTCCATTTTCGGTAACTCACTCTCCTCCCACTTCCTTACTGTGCCTCTGAGGGGTGTATACCCGCTTCCCGCTTCTTCGTATCGGCTCTTTACACTTACACTTCTGACAGGGGCGTCGACCGATTCTCCTCGTGCGTCACGTGACCGCTCTCGGCCAATGAGGTCCTGGTCGGGCATCTTTCCTCCTCCTTCGTGTGTCATGTGATCTTATTTAGCCAATGACGTCTTTAGTCGGGCGTGGACAATCCGTGGCTTTGTTTTGGGAAAGAAACACCTTGCTTAAAAAAACAAAATATTAATTTAAATCGCCCTTATCATGAGCGACTTGAGATGACATTTTCGGCTTTTTAACACGTGGTATTTGTCAAGCAGTTTATCGCTAATTGGATATGACCTAAGAAAGGGATTTCTCAGACCTGTTGGCGTTTTGAACGAAATAAAACTATTTCATTTTCCTCTGCCCGAAGGTCCGATAATAAAAATCTTTATTATCTCAAAAAAAAAAAAAAATTTTCAGCGACATCATCTTGTGTGGCTTTTTCCAATTTTGGAGACTGTCTATGTTTTCGTATTAATGGTTTGCCTTCATATCCTTAGATACACTTCCACACCCACTTAGACCTTTACTATCACTTCAATGACACACTTTCCACTTGTTACTTATCAATATTTTCATTGTCCCTAAAGTTCGTTTCTTCTTTTCATCTTGGGTGACAACCAATTGATAACAACTTCCATTTTTCGTGGATTCCGCGGAAATCGGTTAGATGCTTGACCCGGATATTTTTCGACACCTGTTATCTGTCAGCCGTTCGTGTGTGTGCTCGCCTATGACCTGTTTTCGTATTATTTTTTCTTTCTTTCTTCTTCGTTTTCTCTTTCCTTCTTCCAGATCGCTTGAATGTAAAGAAAGAATTATTCCTAAAACCCAAAATATTTTTCGGCCCTAAATAATTATTAAATGGTTGATAAACCGTAAAAAAAAAAAATCATATATCTATGAATATTTCTTTCAAATCGTCAGGATGCATGGTGCCACACACATATATATATGGAAGATTAAACAAGAAGATAAAAATTATCACATTTTGAAATGGTAAATATTAAAAACTATGTTATAAATATAAGGCAGGTGTAAGTTTTGTTCACTATGTATGGAGGTAAAACTTGCTATCGCTACCCATAAGTAACCTAAAAATTTATTAAACCAAAAATCGGAAATTCTTGGTGGGTGTAGGCAGAGAAATGGCTGGTTATTAGAATAGAGTTTTTTTTTTATCTTTCTTGTCTCGTTATTGGCTTATCAATAAAGTAACATACCCTCTTTGTTTGATTTTTTGTTACGTGCTCATGGTTTTATTTCGTTTTTATCAATAAATACTGTTCCGTTATTTTCTTTTTTAGCCAGTTTTACACGGAAGTTCTGTTAAATGAAACTTAGGTAGGCTTGAGTTTTCTCGTTAGGATTATTCTAGTTTATCGCTTTACTTCGCGTATTGAGCACTCTACGTTTTAGTCTTTCTATCCGTTTGTTTTTTTTTTCTTTGGACTTGGAGCTTAAGCATTTGACGTTTGGTTTCGTATTGTGTTAATTTTCATGGTTCTTTCTTATTTTATTTCCAATCTTTTCCTCGGGTATCGATTTGTTCTATTACATGTTGAGATATCCGAGTTTTTCAAAACGAGTATTACCATATATATATATATATATATATATATATATATATATATATATATATATATATGTAAGTATTTTTAATCACACATATATATATATATATATATATATATATATATATATATATATATATATATATATATACAACTTCATAAAGAAAAACGATTTCAAAACGTGGTATTCCTAAGGAGTCCAGATGAATAAAAGAATCAAGGTTTGATTCATTTACGTTGATTGTTATCACTTTCACTGTTTAATAAAATAAGAAAGATTGATAGCATCTCTAATGGGTGTACCTAATAAGGTTTATAGATAGATAGATAGATAGATAGATAGATAGATAGATATTTTTTATTGCAAACGATTATAATAAAAACATGTTGAAATCACTACACGAATGATGTCATGTTTCAGTACTTTCATTGTACTTCTTCTGCCGATGGTAAGCAACTGGTGATTAAATGATTTTTAAGATACAAACATTATATATATATATATATATATATATATATATATATATAAACAACTTCAGAACGAAAAGGATTTGAAAATTGTAATGGTGAAGTCTGAAGTTGATTGACAAAATCCAGAGTGAAATAAACTGATATTCCGTGGTAAAGATTAAGTTTGGGACACCTATATGTGTGATGGTAAGACTTACTCTTGCGCATATATTACAAAACACTACTCTCGCAGTTTCCAACTAATTCGAAATAATTAGGCCTTATATCTTTCCCAGCATAAAGTCTCCTTTTGGACGACATCATTCAATTGAATCTTGTCTGTTAGATTAGGTCACTGACCACATTCATCGCCTCCTGTCGGTCTTTTGTGCATTAATAAGCTAAAGATGGCTTGTGTGTGCTATGGCTTGCTAAATGCCCAACCGTCATTTAATCCCAGTGTCACATCTGGATTTAGATGCAGTGGTAACTTTCTCGCTAGATTAACTGTCAACTAGAGTGTGCAGTCGCCTGTGCGAGTTAAACAGTAGATTTGGACTATTTCCCAAGAGTATTTGCGCACATTTGAAACTAATCAGCTCGACAAGAAAGCGAACTTTGTTCTCAGATTTCTTAATTTCAGCTACTATTCACTATACCACCTGTGTGGATACCTGTCTTAAAGATTGATACACTCATAATACCCTTGAATTTTATTATATCCTCAAATTGCCTTCCACAGAAAATCGAATAATAGGCGCTTTATCTATAGACTAGCAGCATGGCCCGGCGTTGACAGTGCTTGATTAAAAAATCGTACGACTCATACAGCAATCGCTATCACTTGACTTAAAATATTTTGCCCTTCCTTGCCTTTAAAAGAGTGCCCTTTTCCGTGCTGATGTTGCTACAGGCCTTACTTCTTGCCTATCTCACATTGCGAATTTTTTCTAAGCTCTATACTAAACATTAAATCTGTTACGAAAAAAGAACTAAACCAAATGAACACAAAACGATAACCTTTAAAAAAGAACTCTTAACTGGAAAAACCGAATGAAAAAAGAATGATAAAAGCATACTTTTTCACACCCAACCTAGTTCTGCAGAATCAGAATCAACGTTGAGTTTAAGCAATCGAATGAGCCAATTGGAATAAAGTGCCATGCAGATTTAAATTTTTCCCTCTTGTGACGAATGCAGCTATCGACTTTTTTTTTTGCATACTAGCATGCTTGTTATCATTCAGTCAGTGTCACTCAGCTGTTGGCTCTCATGCTGGCCAATAGAATCTTCCTATCTATTCGTGTGAGCCAGCTATTGGCTCTCACTCTGGCAGGTACAAAATGGCCGCAAAGTACATGAAAAGTGCCGTAGAAACATGAAAGAATCGATTATTTCCGCTATCGATGGGAGATGGGAAATGCAAAGTTGTTTGGCCTTCCCGCTAACTTGGAGCATGTGGATGTAAATTTTGGTGCAAATCCGTCGAAAATTGCGGCCGTCCATTCGTCACACACACACACACACACACACACACACACACACATCCTGCCTTTTATAGATAGAAATCTTTTATCAGATTTAGTTTCTCAGAATTAAACTAACTTTAGCAAACAACATTTATTCTTGATTAAGCTTTAATAATTACTTCTCACAACAGCAGAGTGGATCTTTCTACCTCATCAGCACTTAGCGTTCGATAGCAAGATTTCAGAATCTGTTAGAATTAGATATTTTGATAGATCAGTAATTTGATGAACAGAGTAAGAGATGAAGCTAATTTGTTTCACTTATGAATTATGTACTTATTTCAGAAACACGGGATAAAAGAAGAGATGGCAATATGAAATTTTTAAAAAGTGTAATATTCCTATGGGTGTCGTAATAAAAGAATGATGAGCACGCGTTTTAAATTTTAATATGACGAATGTTGGATGTAACAAGAAATTAATTAATAATTACCTTTCCGTCATATCAACACAGAATTGCATTCGCCCGCTGATTCCAATTATTTGAAATCTTACAGCCATATCAAATTGAAAAACTGTTTCTTGGACGATCCCCGAAGTTAGGAAACGTCGAACTTGGTCAGCACAATGTTGGGTAACTACTTGTCAATACAAGGTGAAGTAAGCATGGATTTGCGGGCCGTCTATGGATAATGAAAATGGGAAATACGAATACGAATTCCAATCGAGTTCGTTATATTTAATTATACGTTAATACCACTGCGAAACGAGTGATACTATCCCTTCTCCTCCCATCTATGGGTTAAATATAGGTATTTTATCATTATTATATAAAAACATATCCTCATATTTAAAAAATAATTCCTAGCTTGAATTAAGCTAAAATAGTTGATGATCCGTAAAAACAACAAATCATCCAATCAAAGTATTCTATGCAGGCTATGAAGTGCTCATTCCACTTAGAATTATCTTGATAGACTATCCATGTTTCTCATGGCTACAGTAAAAATTTTAAGACGAACATTTTTTTTCAAAATTATATGCTCTCTCTGCAGTTGCTTTTCGAATTTACCGAATGATTTTTTTTAAGCATTTCACCCCTATCAACGCGGGAAGCCACTAGCACGCAAGAGGTTATAGAGGATTTGGAGCGAGAGCAGATAGGCATGATAGAGGAAAGGATGAGGAGAAAGATAGTGGATAGATCAAGGCAAGTGGAGATATCGATTGACATTACATTTAAATAGTTGGAGATTATAGCTATCAGGGAAACAGGAAATAGGGAAGGGTGTTCCACAGGCGAGAGGTGCGAGATATGAAGCTATTGGAGTAGAAGAGACGGTTACATTTAACAGTTTCAACTGTGAAAGGGTGAGAGCGGGATGCCAGCCTCGTAGGACGCTTGAATTCGCGAAGTCTGGCTCATCGGAGCAATTAACATGAAAGTAATTGTAAAAAAGACAGAGAGAGGCGACAGCACGTCTGTGAGAGAGCGACTGCAAACGAGATGCCAGATCAGGGCCAATTATATGGCATATCCGTCTCTGGATCTTATCAAGAACCCCGAGGCAAACAGAAGAGGCTCCAGACGATATATGTCAGCAATACTCCATGGAAGGGCGAATTACAGGTCGTTTAAATTCTTCACGACTTTACTGTTCCTTAACTGCCTTCTTTATAAGTTCATACCATGTTAATCATCAGACATATTTATATGAACATTTTAATCAAATATATTTGGCTCTACCTATTCATATATCATTATATATTATAATATTACTATTATATATTATTATTATTATTATTATTATATTATTATAATATTGAATTTTCTGAGTAACAAATTTGTCTCAGCATTTTCTACAAAGCAATCCGTTTGACTGTATAAAAAAATTGTCAAATCAAGAAAGATTTTATACAAATACATTCACTGCTCCACATATTTCGTCTCGTAGAAACTATAGCCATGATACCCTGACCTGCTCGAAAGAACCATTAAGATTCTTGAAATAGGTCATTAGTAATATGGTGCATTAAGTCGGTTCAATAGTATTCTACATAAAACTTTACCAGCAACAGAGAAATAGTAATATTTCTGTAGGTACTGAAAATATCATTACTACCAGGAATACCGTGATAAAAGTGCAACCATTGTAGCATCACTTCATTTATCAGGAAGATATTTTTTCTCAAGAATCGTGTTATAAAATTTGTAGAGGTTCAGTGAAATGTTTCACTATTTCAAAGCATATAGCATCCAGCCCAGTTGACAGTCAAGTTTCTGCTTTTAATGCTATTTCAGACAATGCGTTGCGTCCAACGTTTCCTTAAATGCTTTGTGAGGAAATCAATTTAGAAAATCATAATCCATCATAGAAGGATGATTCAGTATATAGGTATATATATATATATATATATATATATATATATATATATATATATATATATATATATATATATATATATATATATATATATATATATATATAATGCCAATAAACGTGACTCACTTATGGAGCTTCTGCTTGAGAGCCTGTACTTTATAATGCTCCATAAGTTTTCTATGGATTGATGTCAGGAGATTGGGGCGCCCATGTCATAATACCCACCGGCTTCTCATCAAAGTATACCTTCATCAATTTTGATTTGTGACAGGGATCATTATCCTGCATAAAAATGAGCTTGGCGGGTCGATTTGCACCCTTTCAGCAGAAGGGAGCAGACAAGACACTAAAATTATCTTTTACTGCTCGCTCCTGAGAGTCTTTTCAATAGGTTTTAAGAAACCGGTTACATGGAAAGAAAAGCATGCCCAGAACATTATACTGAATGGATGCTTGACAGTACTTACTGCTAAATTCAAAGAGCTTGCAAAGATTCTTCGGATCGATTATCCTTTGAATTAGTGAGAGAAATATTAATGTATTAGACATCCGACAACATCCATATTTCTCTCACTTAAACCGTCTTTGATCCCCCCTCTCTAAAACTTCTCTCTGTTAAATTTTACCCCCCTCCTTTTCTCGTCTGTTACCCTCTCTAGCTCTAACATTCGTCCCACACTCTCATACATACACTCTCTCTAAATTTTATTTTTTATTTCGGGAGTTCTTTTTTCTGTTTTCTTTTTTGAATTTGTAGGTCTGATTAATTTGATCGTATTTACGATTCCAATGGAATAAATTATGACCATGGAATATTAGCGTTTAAGCCTTTTTATTATATCCTTAATCTGTCCCGGACATTGAGTTCTACATGGATTCTATCCTCTTGGAATTTTATTTTTAATACAAAATATATATGTATGTGTACGCATGTATGTATATATATTTATATATTTTGCATATGTATGTGTATATTTACCACTAATATGATCTATATCTATCTATCTATCTATCTATCTATATATATATATATATATATATATATATATATATATATATATATATAACATCCGAATATACGGTTCATCGACAAATGTAATCCGTATTATTATTATTGTTATTGTCATTATTATTATTATTATTATCATTGTTATTATTATTCTAACACCTCTTTAAACGGTAACTGATTATATATATATATATATATATATATATATATATATATGTATGTATATATATATATATATATAATCATTATAATCATTAACTGTTTGAATGATATATAATGGAAAATAATCGATTATACAGAAGAAATAGTCAAAATAATCAGTACCAAATAAATGCATAAATAAAATCAGACAATTCGAAAAACACCTTCTTCTATAAAGAAAAAGGAGTTCATTCAATCCCACTACTGTATTTAATTTTCTGTTTCTGATCAGTTCCCAAGTTGGCATCTACGCGGACGACACCAT
>CAHIKZ030000626.1:792500-867500 GCA_903632075.3 Acanthosepion pharaonis
TAAAATACAGTGTATGTCTGCTCGTGTGTATGTCCAATCAACTCCTGCGCTCCCTCTGGTGCGATTTCAATTATTCTTAGCTCGTTCAAAAGCCCTAGAAAAGTTAGACGGAGGGAACGATTTTCGTTGAGCTCATATTAAGGGTTGCCAGATTATGCGAGGTTAAACATATATATGGATATATTATACTAGCCATTATCGTTGTTTTCATAGCTCCAAGAGAGTAACACTTATTCTCCTTTTGTCTCCAAAATTGCAATGAACGTTTTATTATAAACTAGCTTAAAAGCAAATCTATCGAGCTGCATTTAAGCTAGCTCCTGTGGAAGATTCTTGGTTTGGTCATCATCACAAAAGCCAGAGAGGAGTAGATGCGATAAACATCAATAAACTACAGAAGAACTCAAAATTTATCACTGAATTTAAGTATTGAATTAATGGTTAAACTTACCATTTAAAAGTTCAACGATAATTCAACGTATAATTATTTTTATTTCATGGGTTACGGAACAGGGGACAATTTATAAGATTAAATTTATTTAGTGTAAAGTTGGGAACATTGAAATTAGAATTAGTTCTACATTCAACATTTGAAGATTTAGAGAAATAGCTAATTAAAAAAAACATATACTATGGAATACTTTTACTATTCTCCTTGGACGTATCTCAGGGAAGAAATGGCAACCACTGTACAAGGACTGGGGTTTATTCGGTTGATCGGCCCGCGCTCACTATTCCATAAATGTAGCGGATGTACTTTGTCGAATGACTGCGAAATCAGAGCAAAATTATCCCAAAAAGTCTTTATATAAAGGCCTAACTCTACCCCATAGTAATTTATACGCCAAAAAGTTCAATATCTATATTATAAGTTATCTACAAGGTGATATCATTCTTCAAATTTAACTAATTTGCATATTAATTTAAAAAAGTATAATTAATTCATTAGCTGCCCGTCATTAGTGTTCTTTTATTCAAGGATTGTTTTGATTTTTATATCAAACATAATTATGTTTAGGAATATTGTCTTATATAGGGCAGGAAATGTTTGAAATTGCATTTTGTTTGGCTTCAAAAAGTTGGCATCTATTTGTAAAAAATGTCCTGAACTATAACAAGCTAATTTATGAATAAAGTTTTCATTTAAAATTTTGGTTTCAAAGATTTCATGTAGTGAATAGATCTTACTTTGCGAAGCGATAACAAGAGGGCGAAACCTATAAGTATATCATAAATATCTATTTTATTGACAACATTAGTATAAATTTGTTGGCATTTTATACTTCAAATTTTGTTAATAGGTCTTCATCCACACACGCACACACATACACACACATGTATATATATATCCACAGACACACTCACACACATACAAACACACACACACACATATATATATATATATATCCACAGACACACTCACACACATGCAAACACACACACACACACATATATATATATCCACAGACACACTCACACACATGCAAACACACACACACACACACACACACACACATATATATATATATATATATACATTTCCACACGCATATATATGTATAACATATCCACACATACGCTTCAACATGTGTAATTCGCCCTTGCATGGAGTATTGCTGCCATATATGGTCTGGAACCTCTTCTGTTTGCCTCGGGGTTCTTGATAGGCTCCAGAGGCTGATATGCAATATAATTGGCCCTGATCTGGCATCTATTCTACAGACACTTTGTCACAGACGCGCCGTCGCCTCTCTCTGTCGTAAAAAATTATTACCAGATATAAATTTAAAAAAAAAAAAAAACTATTACCAGCAATATGCTTTTGAAAAAAAACTATTACCAGAAATACGTTTTTGTAAAAAAATATTACCAGCTATACCTTTTGAAGAAAAAATATATTAACAAAAATAGATTTTTGACCAAACAAAAATATTACCCCAAAAAAAAAAAAATGTTGTAGGCATTAAATGACCCATTGAGGATGACATGCCGTAAAACAAAACAAACTAAAACAAACCATATATATATATATATATATATATATATATATATATATATATATATATATATATATATATATCCACACATATATATTGATGTGTGTATTTTGTGCGTGTGTGTGTGTACATACTAACATATATGATATTGTATATATCAGACATAGCTTACACATTCCGATCAGGACATTTTGTGAAAAATCATGGTAGACCGTCTACAGTAGAAAGCAATTATGTTTTCTATTTCGACTTTCCGCTAGTATCTAAGTCGCTTTTTTCTTTTCTACCTCGGTAATGGATATTTTTCTTGAAAAAAATATCTTAGTGTCTGCAAGAGATATTACAGAAAATTACTTGTGTTGAAAGCGGTCATTAACATGATTCGCCACGAACATTTGGCCCGAGAATTCACTGACCGGGACGCAATAAGCTGAAAGACAAAGACAAGTGTTCTAATTCAAACAGTAATGGAATAATAACAATATTAAATATCACATTCTTTGAAACTGGGGCTACGATAATATTTATTTCAAAAACGTTGGAATCATAACCTTTAATCTGGGTGAATATTCCGTAAAATTAATATGTAAGTGATGCTAGCTGATCAAAGAAATTCATAACTGAATCTGATTTAAATTGTCTGCAATTTTTGTCAGTTTCGCCCTTCGTTTGTCTGTGCTTGTTGGAGAAGCGTCTATTCATGTAATGCGTCGTTACGACTGGGTAGACTTTGTCTGTGGTTGGCTATTTTCCGAACTTATAGCGGATAGTTGGGTCCAACTAGTGGCACTGGACACTGCACAGATTTTACAGTCTGAATAAAGCAAACAAAGAAGTTTCCATCACATCTACTTGCACCCTGCTCTGGGGCAACACTAAACTCTATCAGCGTTTGAAACTCAAGCTGAAATCTTACTAGGTCCCGTGATGGGCGTAGATGTTTAGCATTTCTTTTTAAAAAACAAGTGGTCCCCAGTGACATGCGATTTGTTTGCCGACAAACAAATCGTCAGCATGTTGAGAGTGGTGCATCTCTATGGCCCTTCAATGTGCGACGGCGTTCTGGGCTCGGAACATTTTACTGTTCCCCATTCATTCATTCACACACACACACACATATATATATATATATATATATATATATATATATGTGTGTGTGTGTGTGTGTGTGCAATACTTAGTGAACAACGCTCAATATCAGTGACAGAGCTAATATATTCAGTTGCATGGATATGAGTTTGAGACCCTTGGTTTCAATAACATATAAAAGCTACGGTATTGACACCAAAATAGAATTACCATTTCGTATGTATGTATGTCCGAACGCATGGATATGTTTCTGCGCCTAGCCTTGGATTGTTCATACGTATCTGTTTGGGTGAACAAAAATGCGTAAATGCGTGCACCTGTTTGTATGTGTGTCTATGTCTATAATAGTATCACCCCCCCTAAAAAAAAAACATAGAATAGATTTCCCCTTGCCACCACCAAGCACAAACAAACGACACACACACACACACACACACCCACACACACACACACACACATATATATATATATATATATATATATATATATATATATATATATATATATATATATATATATATGGGAATTTTTTAGAAGTACAGAACTTTAATATGGAATTAAAAAAGGCAAGACAAGCTATACCGGTCACGATAATTAAAAAAACAAAACAGCCGACCGATTACGTCATCACTCAACAAAGATGAAATCGAGGGAATAAATATTATAATATCAAATATAAAATATGAAATACATGCAATGTATTACAGGCGAGACAATCAGACTGAAACAAATTCATACCCAACCCTCAGGATGGTAAATGAGTCAATGCTAAAACTGCTGGCGGCTCTGCAACTACATCTAAATTGATAAATGACATTGTTAATATAGTGGTGGTGAAGAACGTCCTTTCTGGTAGACACCTACGTAGACCTGGTAGAAACTACAACACGTACATTAGCCGAAAAATACAGACCTAATCTCTTTGGTAAATTTTCCACTTATTGTACCCAACCAAGGCAAACGCAAATACTCCACTACGACAATATTGACAACGTAATTTATCAATTTAGATGACTTGCGGAGCCGACTACATAGATGGAACTACGCTACGGCTAGACCCGAGAATATATCAACACGTAACTAGGGATGTTAGGAATGATACGTTCCAAGTTGGTCACGTGGTTAACGATCGCTGTGCATTTTATAAATAATCCAAAATGAGCCACCAATTTTAGCATTGACACTTTTACCAGCCTCACACGCGCTCATTCTTTCTTGTGTTTGAAGGCATTAAAAACAATCTATGTCAGGTCCAGACAGCCTTCCTACCGTAAATAGAGGCATTGTCTGTTAGGTTATGACGCTATTTCAGTCTGATTGTTCTGCGTTTAATACATTAAATGTATTTCGTAATTTATATTTTATATTTATCATTTATTCCCTCGATTCCAGTTCTGTTGAGTGAGGGCGAAATCGGTCGTCTGTTTTGTTTTTCTTTTCTTCATTTATTCATGAACGGTGAAACTTTTTTATTTCCATTTCATATATATATATATATATATATATATATATATATATATATATATATACTTACACAAATGGGAGAAGACTCAGGAGGATATGTTCCAACAATGAAGAACTAATTAAACAGATTGAAAATCTCGAGCATCAATTCACAACACGGGGCTATAAACAAAACCTAATCAGGGAACATATAAATAATCAATTTCCACACCTAGAGAACACACCCTAATGTAAAAGATTGAAAATACACCCAGACGCATCCTTTTAGTAACCACTTTCTACCCAACTCTGCCTCCACTATCCCATATAATCAAAAGTCGCTTGGAAATAATACATCTCAAACCAGACCTAAAAAATTGTTTGAGGAACCTGGCCTTTTAGCATATCGTAGACCTATGAACCTAAAAGGAATCATAGGTAGTAACCACATTTCTGGGGACAAGGTAATCCGTAATAAACCATAAACAAAAACAACAGGATTTTTTCCAACCATGTACCAACAAAAGAAGCTTATGCTGCAACCACATTAACACACAAATTCATTCACTAGCTCAGTCACTAAATCTACTTTCAAAATCTACCACGATTCTAACTGTAGAAGACATAACATAATTTATCTCCTAGAATGCACATTATTCCAGAAACAATATGTAGAAAAATCTGAATGGCCCTTTCACTAGAGAATTAATTATTATCGGAATCGAATTAAGTCGACTCACCATGAAAGATTATTACCTGTAGAACAACATTTCCGCCTAGAAAAACACGATTTTAAAACCCATGCCAAATTCACTACAATTGAGAGAATAAAAAAGTTTAGAGGAGATAACATTAGAAAGATTTTAGAGTTCCATGAAAATAAATGGATACAACGTTTAAAAACGCAACATCCAGTCGGGCTTAACCATAATTTTAACAATATAGATAGTATTAATATATTACTCTACAAATTAAAACCTACCCACATTTCGCACACACACAGGACAGACATGCTTACGGAGGTGTTGAGGCCTCACACTTATACACACACCCACATGAATATACACACTTACACACATCATACTCACTCAATTCCTAATGAGCCAAATGATAACACACACCCATAGTAATATACACGCTTACACACGTCATATACACTCCCTAAGAACCAAATAACACACACACACACTTAACAGAGACACATCACCTTTCCAGGAACCAATAAAACTGTCAAAATGACCAAGGCAATTCAGTGCAACATGAATCCATCCAGCTCTTATCTCAAATAACATATTAAAAGTGACTGTGTGACCAACACAATGACTGACCAAATTTCGCGTGAAAAAAAATTAAAAAAAACAAAAGAAAAATACAGACAGAAGGTAATTTTCTCCATCAAGCCATTCATTTCTGTAGTTCACTGCTACCAGCAAGCAGAAATTTTTTTTTCTCCTGATGATGGCCTTGTTGGCCGAAACTTGTCGAGAAATCTAAATGAAATAATAATAAAATGAAGGAATATTAATATACAACACAGTGTGTCTGAGGATTTAAATTTTTTAATATTTTTATTTGTTCAATATATATATATATATATATACATATATATATATTTCGGCATCAAACATTCTTTCAAGTATCTTTCACTAAATAAAGGAGATTCGGAAAATTTAATTATATTTTTATTAATTTTTTTCCGATACGATTTTATAAGAAGTACAAAACTTTTCCGTAATTTTCATTGTCCCAAACGGTTTCGTAACTTCGATATCCATTTTCAAGGGTGTTATGTATCTGATGTTGTTAGTTTTTTTTCTCCTATTTTGACTGTTACGTTCTTAATTATTTTGCTGTTTGATTAGGAGCGCCCATTCCGAGCCTTCACGTGCTGCGCGACGCTGGAATTGGCATGAGCATCTTTCTATGAAAAAAAAACAAAACATTTCCACTATTAAATATGATTTTTGTAGTATGTGAGAAATGTTTGATAGACAGGGCTTCTTTCATAGCGTGATGTTTCTGATATTGCTATAGGTTATTTATATTGAATTTTAGTCTTTTCGAATTAGAATTTTTCGTAAGGCTTCTTGTAAATTGTGGGTTGATATATGATTTTTATCGCACTTTGATCTGATATATATAGGGAGGCACTGTGAATTAGAAGTCGGAGAACCGAGTTAGAATTCTAGTCGAGCTCGTTTAACTTGGGAAAGAGAATATCTTCTCCACTGCCCGCAATAGACGAACAGACTCGGAGCTATAGCTTTGAGAGGTAATCGGTCCAGGAGAAGGAGAAACCTAAATTCAAAACTGAAGTGGGACACTTAAGAACATGATGAAACAATGTACAATAGTTATCTTTATTTGTCTCTGTCAAAATATTGTTTCCTCCTATACAAGTCTTCACCATTATAATCAAATCATATCATCGATTATATATATATATATATATATATATATATATATATATATATATATATATATTGTACATTACACACACACACACACACATATATATATACTTATTATAAAACCCAGGTTGTGTGTGTGTGTGTGTGTGTGTGTGTGTGTGTGTGTGTGTGTGTGTGTGTGTGTGTGTGTCTGTACGTTTATATATTGGATCGGATTTCCTACATTTTTCAACCGATTTCAACAAAACTTCACAGGACTACGTAAAGTTTCCTTGCGGTGGTTCTGACAGCACCAAAACTTGGAAAAACACAGTTGTTTTTGCACGAAATCTATTTTAAAACACGATTAAGTGGCATCGTGAGAATGAAAGGGGGACAACCCATATCGAGTTATACTTATAAAACCCAGGTTGTTTGTGTGTGTGTGTTCGTTTATATATGGGATCGGATTTCCTACATTTTTCAACCGATTTCAACAAAACTTCACTTTTTTTTGGCAGGTAGTGTTTCTTATTGTCTTGCACACATTTTTCTTTATTTTTACATTCAGAACGCTTTAAAAATTCTATTTACAAGACAATTAGTTATAATAAAATTCTATTCAATCGGTAGACTCATAACGATTGAAAACAATGTTTTTGTTTGAGTTTGACCAATTGGTAAAAAAAAAAAAAAACTAATTAAGACATGCGTGTCCGTCAACCTTACACAATGATCTTTGTCAATTTTAATTTTCAGTCTTTATGATGGTCGATACTTGATCTATTTCTTACTGTTACATCCCCGGGCAACGCCGGGCTCTACTGCTAGTATATATATATACATATATATATATATATATATATACTTACACAAATACGCGAAAGAACAGATGGATTAAAATTTCACTGTTCATAGCATTTACTTATAAAACTGCTCAATACAAAGTAGATCAATATATTATAATTATTTTTGTTATAAGAGATTATAATAAAAACATGTTTAAATCGCTACACATATGTATTCATGTTTCAAGTATTTCCCTATACTTCTTCAGGCGATGGTAAATAACTGTTGATTAAATGATTTTTAAGAACATGTCAAAAGCAAAGATAAATGGGTAGGGGGAATTAGGCAAGTGTGAAATATAGACTTGTGGATATGTCGTGATTACCCAATGAAATATCAGATCTGCGCTAAATAGAAAAGTAAGCTCAGATGGTGGAGCTGGGGGAGTTATTTTTTCATGCTATCATAAACCAGAACAAATGCCACCATTGACAGTTACGGAAAATATATATCATGACATGTACAATTTTTGAAAGCACTTTAAGGGGAGGTGTAGGAGAGTGTCCAAACTTAAAGAGAATAATCAGACGTAACGTAAAGTTAATTTTATTAGGAAAAATTTTAAAAAATGTTTCAGGAAGATTCTTACATGAGCCTGTAGATAAAATTTAAAATATGGAACATCTATATAAGATATTAATAATACTAACCGGACAGCAATACATAACGATATTAAAACAGATTAAATAAAATAAGATAATTACCCGTAGAGAGTGGCCCATTATTTACTAATATATTATGGCTATAAGAAATTGTATTACGTAATTAAAAAAATAAATATATTTTAAGGTAAATGATAAGGTGTCGGCAATTTACTTTTAATTAACTTCTTTGATTTGATAGGTAATTTTTTGTCAGCAAATTTGATAATTTGTAGTTTTTCGTGTAAACATAAGTTTCATTTAAAGATTTACAAGTTCTAGATTTTTGTTAGTATTTTCCATTTTACGGTAGGGATTTATTAACTTTATGTTCCAAAAATATTCAGAACGGCACTTTCTATTTTTGGACGCGTTATTGGTGAAATATAATATATGTTGGTACAACCCAATTTTAAAGGAATTATTGGTACTCCCGAACTAAAAGTTTTTAACTTTTGGATTTTCCATTGTAGAAATAGTGCTTAGGTAAAATAGTGCTTAGGTAAACAAGAGAATCTGTTTGACATCGGTTTTGCAATAGAAATTCTTTAGAATATCTACATAATTGTTGGTAATATATATATAACTTGTTATTATACTTGTTGGTATCATCTACGCTAATTGCTTTGGAATGTCTATTATTACTCAATTTTACAATATTGAGGACCCACGTGTATGGCGGAAAACTCGTTAAAACTGAAAGTGGATACTGCGTTTTGCAAAAAACAAGGCAAAAGTTACACGCGAACTGGATGAGTTAATTTTGCATGCAATTATTGCAAAACATAGCTCATGTTAATAGGTTTATATAGAGTGCTTGATAGTTTTCCTACGTCATTGGATTCACACAATATATTGTAAGAAATCTGTGAAAAAATCGGGTTTTTTGTACTACTGAAATTAAACATTTGTATATTTTTCAAACATGCTGCATAACTTTGCCACTTTGTAAGAAATAAGACACTGTGATTTCAGTCTTGCTCGCTTCCCGGCGTATAAAGGAAAAGCAGGAAATACTGCCTCAAAAGACCGTTTTTAGGCCATAACGCATTGGTTTTTCATCCGATGCTTTCCATATTTGCCATGTAAATTAGTCATGTCACACAAATTTCATTGCTTTAATGTCTGATTAATTTGTCCCAGTTAAGTGGACAACATCTGCAACAAACTAGGACCAAAATCGGCTTTTGCCATTTAGCCCATAGTTTCTTCATATGATTCCATCCTGAATTGGTTTTTGAACAACATTTGATGCAATGATTTTTTTTGAAGACGATAATTGAATCATTAAAGGGGTAAGATTCTCGAAAAACCTCGTGTTAACTCTAGCTTTATAGTAAATGTGCGAAGGAGGAGGCGTTCATGCGTTTGTACCTGCAGTTGAATTAAGCTCTGACCCTTTATCCCTGCTTTTGTTTCATTATTATTTATAAACAATTCCATGCTATTTGAAAGTGATTACGGCCAGAGGAAATTTATTGAATATCTAAAACTTCGAAACATTTTAACCCCGAGCAACTACTACACAAGAAGATATTATCGATGGAATTCCGTTATAAAGAACAATAAAAAGACTTGCGAAGAACATACCGTATAAGAGAGGAGAGGGAGTAGCTTAGTAGACCAACGGATGATGCATGCAAACGGGGACGCTAGCGGACATTTCTAGACAGGGGACTGCGGTTGTACAATTGCAGCCGTCTACAGTCAGGCAATACCGGGTACCTCGGCTCGTTGTCGATATAGGAATACTTAAACGCTTGGAATGTGCGGCATAACCATCACATTGTTTTTACGCATCAACTCTCTTCATTCGGAGTTCAGCAGTCTTAGCCATGGTTGTAGAACGAATGAGTTATCGCGGTATTGGGCATCCATATATTGTGTACTTCATTACATATTAGAATGTTATAGAATCAGGTCAGTACCATTTAATTTTTCAAAGGTTGTTCGTATTATGTCAAATTAAGAAGGAAACATTAAAATTTCCATGAAACAATGTTATTTCATAATTTTCATAAGAATTTGGAAACGAACAATTTTGGACTGCGCCAATTTTTAGAAAAATCTATAACTTTGAATATAATAGATCGAAACTTCTAAAACTTTCACGAAATATTCAAAACTAAATACGGAATTAACTACTTATGGTAAACTCAGTAAGGACTTCAAAATATTCGCATGTCCTTAGAAAATATGTAAATATTCAGTGGGGTTGAATAATTCTGTCCACAACTGTATGAAATATAATATTGTGAAATATAATAATATGAAATATACATATATATAATTATGCATCGAGAGTAATGCGGAAAATGCATAGATGTTTAAATTAAATTTGTGTTTTTTTTTTTAATTTCTTGCCCGATTTGTCTAGAGGATGCCCCAGCCTGTCAATATCCATCTTCCTAACGTCTTATTTTTTGTGGAGGCATTGCTCTTATTAAACATCTCGATATTTTAATAATAACAACTTTTTTGTTAAGAACAATAACGTCTTATTTTTTGTGGAGGCATTGCTCTTATTAAACATCTCGATATTTTAATAATAACAACTTTTTTGTTAAGAACAATAACGTCTTATTTTTTGTGGAGGCATTCCTCTTATTAAACATCTCGATATTTTAATAATAACAACTTTTTTGTTAAGAACAATAACGTCTTATTTTTTGTGGAGGCATTCCTCTTATTAAACATCTCGATATTTTAATAATAACAACTTTTTTGTTAAGAACAATAACGTCTTATTTTTTGTGGAGGCATTCCTCTTATTAAACATCTCGATATTTTAATAATAACAACTTTTTTGTTAAGAACAATAACGTCTTATTTTTTGTGGAGGCATTCCTCTTATTAAACATCTCGATATTTTAATAATAACAACTTTTTTGTTAAGAACAATGAGTGGTTATACCTGTTTTTATTTATCTTATTTTCTATATCTTATACATTGTATTATATATATTTTTATACATTTTTTATTATATATATATATATATATATATATATATATATATATATATATATATATATATATACAAACGCAGCCAAACAGAAAAACAAACAGAAAAATAGAGTGAGAGAAAGAAAGGAAGATTTGACATATATTTTTATGATTCCTCTTTGCTGTTATAATATAGGAAAATACATTTTCTTGGAATATTACTACACTTGCAGAATATCGAACGATTGGCGCATATTGTTGATTTGGATGTGTCATTAGAGAAAGTTAAGTGTTCTTTGTTGCCTAATGATATACGAAATGTAAAGAGAAAACACCTGAAATATATCGCTACCAACCCACCGAACGAATCAACACCAACAATTCATAGCATGACTGAATATGTTGCAGCATGACGAGAGATACTTCATTGACAAATAGCTCCAAGTCTTGTTTTGCATACTTCTTTGCTCGTTTGTGAATTTCAAGTAAATCGTATGATCTCTCTTGTCATCGACTGAAATAACGGCGAATAATTTTTGTTAGGTTTCTCCCATTCAAGCGGACATGTTTATCGCTGCCCGTTGGGGCTTCTTTCCACTAGAAACATGCACGACTCTCATTGTCTTTGTGAACAAAACAACATTTATTTTCAACTATTCATTCAAAATTTTTTATTTTCTTTGTATCAATGCTTTAGATATTCTTTACTTTTTTTATATTGATTTATTTCTGTACACCTATTGATTAATATATTAAAACTCTAATACATTTGATAAATTATACACATTGTTCTACTTTAGTATTTTATTTCCTGTTCTCAGGGGACCTCACTTTATTTTATCTTTTTTTTTTACAGCTGACGCCCTCCTAACTATCTCTATATTTAAAATAAAAAAAAATACATAGTATTGATATTTTTTACAGGAATTCATTATCTCGTCTCCTTCATTATTACTTCTCGATAAAATTTATATTACGTTGTTGCAGACGTTAAACATTTTCACTTGATGCAATCAATCAGCTGCTGTATATGATTTAAAAAAAGGTGGGTGAATGTATGCTGTAAATTCCAAGCGGTTAGGACTTTTTCATTTCGGAACAAGACCGGGATAGGACGCTAAAATTACCCTTTTTTTATTTTATTTTTTTTTTTTTTGTTTTTTTTTTTTGTTTTTTGGGGTTTTTTTTGCAATAGACGCGCATGGCATAGACAATACACATTTTGATCACCAACAAAATGGATTTAATTTTTTGTTCATTATAAGAAAATTCCTGGAATTCACCCTTTTTTTCAGTAATATTCTTTCGAATTTTCTCTTTCGATAAAATAAATATTTCTATCTTGTTTTCTTTCACTCTAATTTCAATCTAATTTAGTTTTTATGCCTTTCGCATTCTATTGATTTGCTCTTAAGACGTTAGAATTAAATGTGGAATTTTTTCAAGGAGACTTTATTTACTCTTCATTTTTGCCTGGCATAATTTCCACTACCTAAACCATTAAGAAATACAATATAATAATTTCCAAGATAAATATAAATAGTTTATTTTATATGGGTGACTGCAATTATATGCTAGAAATAATGTTGTAGTGGGAGAGCTTTGGCAGTTTGTAACAAGTTTGACCGATGATATTTACATAGACTCTAGATTGGATAAAATTGCAAAGGTTACTTTCAAGCTTGCAAAGCTTATTTACAGCGAGAATAGAATTCTTGATGTAGACACCGTCGTTAAGAAACTTGATCTTGAAGATAGATACACGTATCTCTGTGTGAATTAAAGCACTAACATACAAAATTCGAAGATGAAAGAAAAAATCAGAAATATAGTTCATGAGGTGAATATAAGTAATAATGATAGCTGTATTGAATTATAAAAACAGAAATATTTCGTTAGGAACAAAGAAAAACTACGAAACAGTTATGCAGTAATAATTCTCCTATATAAAAGTGCATTCTGGGCAAACTCCTCAGACTTAAAACAATAGAAATGTAGTTCATATGACGAGACTAAGAATTACATTGACTTAACATGTAATCAAATTTTATAGAAAAGGAAACACAAAGATCGCTTATACATAACATTAGGATGAGTGTTGGAATTTCTAGGGCATATAGGGAGAAAAGTGTGTTTGTGTTGAGGGGTCCACCCTTTTTTATACAAATGGACTCACCCAGTGTATACTTATACTACTGCCAGTGAATACCCGAGAGAAAAGAGTCGAGTCGAGTCTAGAGTGACAGAGTAAAAGGTTGTAAGTAACCGAAAAAGTGAGGTTGAGGTAACATCGTAGTAGGAATCACAGTGAGCGATCACGTAGACACAGTAAGAAGTCATACAGCGATACTTCAATACCAAAGACTGTATATATCTTTTGCTACTAACCTGTATTCCTGGAACTACTAACCTGCTTTACCAGTTTGTATTATTACGTTAATACATTATTTTCATATATTCATTCCTGGTGTTGGTTATGTATTGGTATCGGATTTGAACCCGGAATCCACAACAGTTTGGAAAATTTGACACTCACAGAACCTACTGAACACAGAGGAAAACAGTGCATAATCTATTTAACGAACTTGTCAAAATGAATGTCAGAACTTGGTTTAGAAGAGATTACAACAAGATAAAGTTTACTAAGGATATGAAATTCTAGAGAGATGAAAGCCAGCGTCCTCAAGGGTTATGACACAAAGAAGAAGAAGAATAGTCTAGAAGAAGAACCTTCTTGATAGCCAAGTTGTAATTTATATTTTCAACAAAATAAATTGTAATTTTAAGATATGTCAAGATAATTATGTAAAAATTCGAATAAATTCGAATGCAGTAGAATAAGCCAGATTTTTGCAGATGTTAACCTCCTGTATAAGACAATTACTAGTTGGTTGAGGCAT
Organism: Acanthosepion pharaonis; assembly: GCA_903632075.3. NCBI lineage: Eukaryota > Metazoa > Mollusca > Cephalopoda > Sepiida > Sepiidae > Acanthosepion > Acanthosepion pharaonis. The sequence continues at coordinate 806,754 of CAHIKZ030000626.1, forward strand.
AATTCATCAGGTTCTGTCTTATAAAATCGCGAGAATGTTACTATATATGACGCTTTCTGCTGTTTCGATGTTACAATTAAAAATGCAGCATGATAAAAATGTCTTTTTTTTCTGTATAAAACGAAGCACATAAATATACAAGAAAATCCGGGTTAAATATTGAAAATAACGGTGAAGTCTATACAACTGCCAGAAAATTAGCAAGAAAACAGAAACAAGAATCAAAAATCTTGGCTAAGAGATAATAGTAAAATCCCGAATCAAATCCGGCTAAATGGTTTAGGACTTAAAGGTGAAACTGAAAGTTTTCTTCTTGCTTAACAAGAGTAGACCCTTCTTATATGCAACAATAATGTAATATCTTATACTCTAGTCAGTTATGTGCCATACGTGATTCACGCTTAGGCGATAATGTATCTTTCGATACATGACTGACGAGGCAGATTTTTTCTCGCAGTAGGTTGCCATTTATTTCTGTGGTAGACCATTTGCTATCTAAAGCTATAGAACCCGGTTTGTCCTGCCATTTATCTATTGCTGGGGGTGGGGGGAGAAGAGGATTGATACCTTTGCCAAGGGTATTAGCACGTAAGTGAATTCAATGGATTTGATTGTAATTCGAACTCCGCTCTCCAATTTCTGAATCCAAGCCGCTACCATTACTCCACACGTACCCAAAATGTAGGTTCTATGATCAATATATTGAAACTATTGATCATCTAATTTCAGGAAGCATAGTTCTCACACCTATTGGATCGAAATACAGCTATCTGTCAAGTCCTACGAGATAAATAGTAATAGATTCTTCAGTTGAGGGAACAGATGTCCTCCTCCTCTGGGATATTTCAAACAACACAGATCGAACAATTAAATCAAATCAACTAGACATTACAATCAGAGATAGAAAAGTACAAACATTTTTCTATTCTGTTTTTGATATGAGCGTAACATGTGATAAAAAATTTTCTGCTTGAGTTTATGAATAAACCTAACACATACAAAAATATAATAATTGGTTTGTATTAATTTCATTTTACAAAAAACAGCTATTAGCAAAAATAAAGGAAAGAAAACTGAAATAGACAAAGCTCTTTCTTGTTGAGTTTGTTTTTATATAAAACACAAAGTCCCAACAATAACAGGAAGCTTTTTAGTTTTTATGTATATCATTTTTTTTTACATTCCAGCACAAGGTTTTTATAAAGGCTTAACTTTTTAAAAAAGCCTCTTAGAAAATGTTTGTCACGTGATAAGATATTATTAATGTCTAGATTATTACCTTGTATAAGTCCATTGGTCATGATCAAAAAATCCCAGAGTATGGGACTTAAGTCTTCCTTCATGCACCAACACCAACTGCTAATATACGTTTCTGTCTACCCAATTTCCTTCTCAAGACATGGATCAACCAGTGACATGATCTTCAAATGTTTTCCAAATTTATCAACAACAGGGATAAACTGCTCGTACATATAATTAAAAGTCACATTCTTAACAAATACGTGTATGTTGAGATTCGTGCCATGATCTCATATATGTTGAAACTAACGCTGTAACCACTCGGCCACGAATACAGCTTTGAATATAAAGGAATAAATATAAATCTATTTGTGCGTGGGTAGGAAAGTCTATTCCCTAACACAAATTCATTGTTTTGTTTATGATTAAATTGTTTCGTTCTCTGTTCTTCTATTGTTCCTTTCTCTTAGCAGTTTTCTCATTCTAAACTAAAACATATTTTCATTCATTTTTTCAATTAACACAGTCCATATTTTATATGTTGTCCAAAAAGTGTTCGAAAAAGAAAACAGAATATTTCTCATTTTAAAATATTTTTTTTCCATTTTAGTTTTGTTTAATTTTTTCAACGACAATGATTTTCAACGGAAACATGTTTTCATATTTCTCATTCTTTTCATAAAAAAAATGTTCCTGATTTCGTTTTATAGTTTGAATATTTAAAAGTCCTCTTCTGCGTTCATGTTTTCATGACTCTGTACAATGTTTGTGTTCGTTCAACCCATTTCATTTTGATTTTTATCTAGGCTTTTATTTAATATCATTTCTGGTCAAATCTTCTAAGGTTAATATCTGTCTGTTATATATTTATCGGAGTACATAGGATTGCCTATCGTCCCGTTTACACACATTCACTGTTTTTTGAACAAGTTAATCGATTGTTTCCTGTTTAGGACTGTGTTTCCGGTTCCTTTTAAAGGCTTCTCTTTCACTCCTGGTAGCTACTTGCGTCTTAGTAGCATTATCACCTTGATTGACGTAAATAGATTTTGAATAAAGGGACTAAAGTGTAAACGTGCGTACACATCAATAGCAGATGTTATACTTACAATAAGATATACAGCTAATATCACTGATTTGGGTAAATCGTCAAAAAAATAACGATAACAATACCCAAATTATTTCGCTCGATAGCTTATTTGGATTTTAACAGAAGCGCATGTACACTTTCATTGAAATTGCTTGACGTGACCGTAAATTCTCTGGTTAAGTGTTTAATCTTGCAAACATCTCGCTTGTTGGATTCTTTTCCAGCTCCAATCTTTCCTGCCAAAATTGATCTTCAAAACTGTTCATGTAATCTCAATCATTATCTCCTGTCTTCTTAATCATGTGCTTTTATTAGTCTCACTCCTTAATAATGTTTTCTTTTTCTCAATACACGCAGTAACTCCTAGTATTTCATTGGCTTTACTCACTTGTCTGAAGTAAAATGATAAAAAAATCTATTTTCAAAAGATCCTACATGTACATTACGTGGTTTTAGTTGGCACACAAGATGTTTATGTATGAGAGAATATTTTCAATGTCATATATATATATATATATATATAAGCGCGTAGGTATGCAGAAAATAGAAAAGAACACGTTGGGTGTATAATCCGGGGTTCCTTAGTATTTTTGTTTTTATTTTTAAGAAGACAGTGCTCCATACAGAAGTAGAGCTTTACTATAATAATATTTTTTGGGCTCTCGTTTTTGAAACATGAGAACTCTTATGTAGCGAAGGAATCATATTTTTAAACAAAAATATTATATATATATATATATATATATATATATATATATATATATATAATAGTTATATTAATAAATGCTTTCAACACCAGAATTGTTATATAGACGAAACATCCAGAAGCTTAAAAGCCCGCATCTAGGAACATAAGAGTAACCTTGGAGTAATTCTCTGAACTAAACAGGCCACGACTTCGAATTAAATAATGCCGCCATAAAAAAGAAAAGAAAATACTTTATTACGTAGAAAATAGCAGGGTTCCTGATAAATATTTCCTATCGATAAGGACATGCCAAGCACATCTTTTCTATCACCAGATTACATTATATCTATATTAAATCGACTTGCAATTACCAATACGCAAGTCTTTTAAGATGAGTTGAATTAGAGTCTCGGATGTTGCTAAATAAAACTGCCATCGGGATTTCTGGGTATATATTTGGTTTCGGGTTAAACATTTTCAAAATTGATATAGGCTCTATAGATATTTATAATTGTGTTTTTGCGGGATTGTGTCAACTGAATATCCATATATTTTATTGAAATAAAATATTCTTAAATATCTAAAATTAATATAAATATAAATTATATAAATATTTTATGATCGATTTATTTTTTAATAAATGAGTGAATCATTGTAGCACGCCCTTTAAAGAAATAACAAAAAAAAATCACTCAGAAATACAGCACGTACATTACGAGGAACTTTATCTATATAAAATTGTAGGATCTTTGTTTTTTATTTATTATTTACAAAATTGTTCTGTGGAAAAATGTCTTGACGCCATAAGTTACGACAGTGAAGGAAATATGAACATAACAGAAATCAAAGGCAATAATAATAATAATAATAATAATAATAATAATAATAATAATGATAAAATTGCAGGAGACGATGCAGAAATCTTAGTGCAGCGTGGATTGATTATCGTAAAGCCTTTGATAGTGTTCTACATTCTTGGATCCTTAAGACTTTGGAAATGTACAAAGTCTCCCCTGTGGTATTAAATTTCCTTAAGCACAGCATAGGAATGTGGAACACCAAACTATACCTTAGTCACACCGGGGGCACTGCCATATCCAACCGTCTGAATATCCGACGTGCAATCTTTCAAGGAGACTCTCTGTCACCCCTTCTGTTTTGTTTATCCTTAATCCCTCTTACACATGAACTGAACAACAGTAGCTATGGTTACAAAATAAATAAGAAAATATTCAATCACCTACTCTACATGGATGATCTCAAAATCTTTGCCAAAGACGACAATGAGTTGAAAGGCCTCCTCAATATTGTAAAATACTTCAGTGACGACATAGGAATGGACTTCGGATTAGATAAATATGCAAAAGTAACATTCAAGAAAGGTAGAATTACAGAAAAACCCTTAATAGATTTAGATTCTGTCACCAAGATTAGGGAACTGGAGCATGATGAAGCTTATAAGTACCTAGGAATTAGCGAAGGAGATGGCATACAACACCCCCAAATGAAGGAAAAATAAGAAAAGAGTACTACAGGCGTGTACGTCTGGTACTAAATACTGAGCTAAACTCAAAAAACAGAATATCAGCCATAAGCACATTGGCTGTCCCTGTGGTGCAATACAGCTTAAATGTCCTTAACTGGACCATAGCTGAAATTAAGCGAATGGACGCCAAAACAAGAAAGCTTCTCACTTGCTATCGCATGCATCATCCCAAGGCTGATGTTGATCGCCTGTATGTGCCCAGATCCGAAGGAGGCAGAGGATTAGTTCAACTAGAACTGTCCTACAAAACTACAACAATTGGCCTCCAAAGATACTTGGAAACTACAGAAGACTGGATGATGGTATGCGTCAAGGAACATTAAAGTAGAACGAGTCTTTACTCCGTAATGAAAGAAGCCAACAAATTCAAAATAGAGTTTCAAATGGGTGTAGAGTTGCAACTACAGCACAATACACAGACTGAAACTCCAAAATACTTAAAAAAGACAGCAAAAACGAATGCAACCGACCATATACAGAAGCGATGGCACGATAAACCACTCCATGGCCAATACTCTGCCCGTACCAAACAAGCTGACGTAGACAAAACCCGTACCCATCAGTGGTTACGTAGTGTAGGGTTGAAAGCGGAAACTGAAGTTTTTATCCTTGCTCCGCAGGACCAATGCTTGCTAACTAGGAATTATCAAACACATATACTAAAATATTGTGTCACCCCAAAATGCAGATTTTGTGATAAATATCCAGAAACGATTGATCATCTCGTATCAGGTTGCACGATGTTGGCACCCACTGAATATAAAACCCGACATGGCAGAGAGGGCCAATATCTGCACTGGAAAATCTGCAACTTCTACGGGAAGGAAACGGAAAGAAACTGGTATGAACACCACCCAGACCCGATTACGGTGATAAGACCTGTTACAATTCTATGGGACTACACAATACACACTGACAGAACAATCAACGCCAACCGCCCAGATATTGCTATTAAAGACCACAAACAAAATCCCTGCTGACTGCAATGTATCTTTAAAGATATTCAAAAAGCTGTCAAAATACAAGGACATTGAAATAGAAATCTCGAAAATGTGGCATATGGGAACATCAACAATCCCTGTTGTAGTTGGAGCCCTAGGACTGGTTGGAAAAGATTGCAGTAGACTAATTGAAGGGATTCCTGGAAGTCCATGCCTCAAGAAGATACAAAATTTGTTCTGACAAGTACAGCCCACACTTTACGAAGGGCTTTATCTATGTAATTTTTTTTATTATTTTTTGTCAGTGGAAAGTGTCATGATGCCATTTCTAAACTTAGGTCCCTGGGCGGGACCCAGAAAGAAATGTGTAAATGCCAGAAATCAAAGAAAATAAAAATAAAACTAATAATAATAAAGGCGGTAATCTCACGAAAACTACAGATTTAGTCTTGATGTCAAAAACAAGATTAAGGAACTAGACCAAGATGGTACATACAAATGATGGAATGCAACATTGAATTATGAAGAAAACGATCCGAAAAGAATAATATAGGAGAGTGCATCTGATATTACGATAATATTAATGCAGCCAATAAAATGAAAGCTATCAATACCTTAGCTGTACCTGTAGTAACATACAGCTTCAACATTATTAAATGGAATTTGAATGACATTAAAAGATTAAACGCCAAGGCCAAAAAAATGTTTACTCAAATAAGGATACACTATGCGAAATCAGATGTTGATATATAGTGATATCAGATGTTGATACGAAGTGCTTTAGGATGCCGTGGTCTAATCCAACTAAAACTAACTTTAAAAACTACAACAATCGGATTTGAAGCATACCTTAGAAAAAGTAATGGCCCTCTCCTACAAATAGTAGGACACCAAATCGACTCCATCAAAAAGAAGCTACGTACTTCAAGAATCAGCTTAATATACTGGATATCCAACCAACAAAAAACCAAATGAATTACCATCTAAGCCAAATGAGTAAAACAGAGAGTAAAAACTTGGCCAAATGAAATTACACACACAACAAAGAAGGAAAGTAAAAGCGTTGCATGACAAGTAACTAAAACGAATGAAATAATCAGATGTGGACCAAAAGAAAATACATCAGTGGCTGAGGATTGAAAGCTGAGGGAGAAGGTCTAATTATTGCTCAGGACCAAAGCTTCACAGCCAGATCCTATCATTGTCACATAATCAAGGATGGCATTATCCCGAAATGTAAGATCTGCGGAAAATATGATGAATCTGTCGACCGTATTATCTCAGGATGCCCGGAACGAACAAAAATCAACATACACACAGACATAACAAGGTAGCAACATATGTGCACTGGAGGATATGGAAGAAGCACAAAATCGAAAAGGCTTAGAGATAGTATAAGCACCAAGCAGACACAATTACCAAAAATAACGATCTAATTATACTGTGGGACATACCAATTCAAACTGACAAGGAAATAAAACCCAACAAATAAATGACAAGAAATTCAGGTCGTGTACGCCTATTGACATAACAGTATTATCTGAGAGAAACACCTCTATGAAAATTATCGGAAAATTGTCCAATTACAAGGACCTGTAAATCGAGATTTAGAGGATGTGTCAAATGAAGACCGAGAATGTACCTTTATTAATCGGAGGTCTGGTCCGAGTGACAAAAGAAATGGACAATTTTACTAACAGTGTCCCATGTAACATCAACATAAATGTTGCCCAGAATCTCCCTCTACCAGAAAGATCCCATTTACTAAGAGAAGTGCTATCAATTAAATGACAATTCTCTTATAGGGCTAAGGACCATAGTTTGGACCCGGCTCTACAGGATACGAAGCAACAAAACATAACATACGCAAATAATAATAAGAAGAATAAGAATAAGAATAATAATAATAATATGGTATTGGCACCCACTGAATATAAAACCCGGCATGTTGCAATTTTATGGGACTACACAGAACAGTCAAAGCTAACCGCCTAGACATTGTTATTAGAGACCGCAAACAAAACAATTAACTCCTTATTGATATGGCAATCCCTGCGCACTGCAATGTATGCTTGAACATATTCAAATTACTATCAAAATACAAGGACCTTGAAATCGAAATCTCAGAAAATGTGGCATATGGGAACATCAACAATCTCTGTTGTAGTTGGAGCTTTTGGATTGTTTGGAAAAGATTCCAGTAGAAATGTTCTTCCACAAGAAGGGTTTCATCTATGTAAAATATGTTCGTTTTTTTTGTTTTGTTTGCTTTGTATTACTGACGGTAGAACATATCTTCTACCAAAAACCGGTGAAACAGATAATAAGAAATATAGGCAATAACATGACTGTTCAACACATATAAATTGATCACGTCTGACCTGAGGAACTCTACATGAAAACCCGATAAAAATAACATTCTTCCCCTTGAACAGAAGAGATGCCAAAGAAGTTCATATGGTATCAGAGATATTTTGACAAATAAAATATTCCTAGAGAATTGCAGGAAAAAGTTTTAAATCTAAGCACAACTTGTATAGATTACTGTGAAACCAATGTAAGTGTGCCGAATTCGTGAGTTCCTAAGGTTTTTGAAATGTACAAAGTATATTTGGTGATAGTAGATTACCTTGAATATAGCATGAGACTGTTGAAAACAACGTCATACCTAAACTACACCAAAGGCACTGTAACTTCAAATCAACTGAATAGTCAACGAGGGATATTTCAAGATGACTCCCTTTCACCCCTTCTGTTCTGTCTGCCCTTAATACACTTTTTGCATGAACTAAATGGTAAGAAATATGGATACAAATAAACAATAAGGTATTTAAATTCTACATGGATCATCACAAACTCTTTGCTAAAAAGATCTGAAGTGTCTCATCAATACTGTAATATTTTTCAGTGATGTCCTCAGTATGGATTTTGGGGTAGGTAAATGTAAAAGTAACATTCAAGAATGGAGAATAACAGAAACATACGCAATAGATCTAGATAATACAACAAAGATTAATGAACTTGGTCAAGAAGAAGCCTATAAATTCATAGGAGTCATCAAAGGAGATGGAATACAACATATCAAATGAGGAGAAAGAAAAGAATACTAAAGACTTATGTGTCCGGTGTTAAATACCGAGTTGAATTCACCAAAAAGCAGTCAAATACTTTTGCTGTCCTTGTTTTGCAATACAATTCCAACATCGATAACTGAATCTGAGCTGATATTAAGCTAATGAATGCCGAAAAGAAAAGATTCTCACTTAACACTAAAGCTGATTTTCATCGTCTGTACGTGTCCAAATGCGAAGAAAGCAGAGGATTATTTCACCTTGAACTCTCTTAAAAAACACAACAATCGGTCTTCTACAATACCTGTAAATTACAGGAAACTTGATAATGATATTTGTCAAAGAACATGAAAGAAATAAGAAATTTTATTCAGCAATAAAATAAGCCAACGATTCAAAGCCGAATTTGAATTGGGTGAATAATTGCAAAAAAAAAAAAAATAAATAAAAGAAAAAAGCGGGGAAAAATTAAAAAGAAAGCAAATGCAAATGCAATGTTCCAAATGCAAATCCGATTGCAAAATAACCCATTTCATGGTTTATACTCTGACCCTACCAAACAAACTGACATAGATAAACCCCCGTGCCGATTAGTGGTTATGTAGTGCAGGGTTAAAAGATGAAAGTGAAGTTTTTTATTCTTGTTGCACAGGGAAAATGCTTGCTAGCTAGAAATTACCAAGAACCCACAATGAAAATTGCGTTCATCCCAAATGTCTATTCTGTTATAAATATCCAGAAACAATTGTTAATCTTATATCAGTTTGCATTCACTGAATATAAAACTCGACATTATAGAGTGGGCCAATATCTGCACTTGAAAAAATTCAGTTTTTAAGAAAAGGAATTGCTAAGAAAATTTTATGACCATCGCCCAGACCCGGTTACAGACATAGGACCTGTAACAATTTCTTTACAGTATAGTTCACACTTTACAAGGCCCGGGGGCCACTCGAACTAGAGGGATATGTTAGAGACCATTTGTGTGTTTTGGGGTGGAAGATAACGGTTAATCCTAGCATTGATCATGTTCAGATAGTAAACAAATGAGAAAAGAACCTGTTGGGTGCGCCAAAGGGCAGTGGTTTCCGAGAATCTCCTCGAATGGAACTTACTTTTCACCGATGGAATACGAAGAGATTTGCTACTATATAAGTGGCATGGTGTATGCTTGCCGTGAATGGTTAACTTAGCTGGACCAGAAAATGAAGTTCGTCCGAGTATTTTCCGTGAAAGCAGTAGTAGAGCAGTGGAAGCTGCCCAATGATACCCGGCAGCTCCTGCCAAAATTTGGCAAAATTATTCCATTTCTGGTATAATCTGGTTCTTGTAAATGTAGAGGATAACAGGAGGAGTGAGATACCTACTGCACCAATACAAAGAAGATAAAATTTCAATTGCAACCTTAGCAATACATCGTATGTACAAGTTCCACTTGAGATAGTGTTTAAGTTTGAGGCCCAACTGTCATTCAAGACAAGGTACTTCCCCGAGAGGACCACCGCCCATCCTAATTATTGGTAGTTCAGGGTCAGGTCGGCAATGATGGAATGTAACTAGCCAGTTTTAACTCCATTGGGTATTTGTACAATCTCTCGGAAAATAGATCAATCGCCAATCTCTGATTGACGACAGTTTTAGATGGGCGCCCGTATATAGATTTATCATCGGCATAGATTTTTAAAAATGATATGAGTATATTCTTAGATAGGTCATGCACATGAAAAATAGGTTGGTCCGAGTATCTCCTCTGGGGGACTCTCATGGGATTATACAATATACATAGACATAAAAATTAAAGAAAATCGCCCAGACATCGTAATCAAAGTTCACAAAGTCAAAATATTATTTCTTATTGACATGACAGATTGTAATGTATCTTTGAAGATCTTCAAAAAGCTGTCAAAATACAAGGATCTTGAAAATAAAAAAAACTTGGTTACATAAAGACATCAATAATTCCAGTTGTAGTTGGAGCCCTCGGTTTGACAGGAAAAGGTTCAGTTAGACAAACTGAATGGATTTCTGGTAGCAAATGCCTTAAAGAAATTTAAAAACAAAAATGCACTCACAATTACCGCTTACACATTACGAAGCGCTTTATCAATGTAAAATATGCGTGATCATAGGTTGACATTTCTTTACTGAAATGATCAGGAGAAAATGTCATGATGCCATTTCTAATCTTATGTCTCTGGTTGGAACCCCGAAGGAAATGAGCATCTAATAGAAATCAAAGGACGTAATAATAATAATAATAATAATAATAATAATAATAATAAATGTGGCATATGGGAACATCAACAATCCCTGTTGTAGTTGGAGCCCTAGGACTGGTTGGAAAAGATTGCAGTAGACTAATTGAAGGGATTCCTGGAAGTCTATGCCTCAAGGAGATACAAAAAATTGTTCTCACAAGTACAGCCCAAATTTTTATTTTTTATTTTTTTGTCAGTGGAAAGTGTCATGATGCCATTTCTAACCTTAGCTCTCTGGGCGGGACCCGGAAAGAAATGTGTAAACGCCAGAAATTAAAAAAAAAATAATAATAATAATAATAATAATAATAATAATAATAATAAATTTGTACTTTAGATATCTAATCTAATTATCATATACCAGAACGGTATCCTTGCAATGTTACAAAATTAGATAATCATATGTATGAAAATGTCATGTCACCGTGAAAATGTGCCTTCGCCAGATAACCGCAGTATGAAGATGAAAGAATTTCATTGACTTGAGTATTTGAAACTGAGTAAACTATTGAAAATGACGGTGAGTTACTTTCGCCGATAATGTCTTGCTTCCAGCAGTGCGAAAACATAAATGAGGTTTGATGAACTGAAAAAAAAACAAAAGATAGTACTGTATTGATGTCTGCGAGAATACGAATTTCTTAAGGTTCACTATAAGTCAAATCTTGTGTTAACTATTGGGACAATGGTGGAAACATTCAAAAATATTATAACAACATTATTATTATTATTTTTATTTCCTTTGATTTCTGGCGTTTACACATTTCTTTCCGGGTCATGACACTTTCCACTGACAAAAAAAAAAAAAAAAAATTCATAGATAAAGCCCTTCGTAAATTGTAGGCTGTACTTGTCAGAACATTTTTTTGTATCTTCTTGAGGCATGGACTTCCAGGAATCCCTTCAATTAGTCTACTGCAATCTTTTCTAACCAGTCCTAGGGCCCCAACTACAACAGGGATTGTTGATGTTCCCAAAAATAAATAGTTTAAATTATTACAATATTATTATTTAATATTATACAGTTAAATATATATAATTAATTATATCTATATAATTCTCAAAGTGTGTTTATGTATGTGTGTGTTTGTGTGATCGGATGTTTTTTATGCATTTCCACAGTTTTCATCTTATTTCGATGTAATTTTTTTGTTTGATAGATAATTCTTCACTGACGGTTTTGAGTCGAAGTTGTTGGCGACAATGGCTCTCCACGTCTTCCTGTCCATTATAACTCTTAGTAACGTTTTACTATTTATTCTTGGATATATATATTTCATAAAAACGTTAATAAAAATAGTTTAAATTATTATAATAGGATTTTTTTTATTATTATACATTTCCCTTTTCAGGGACACGCACCATTCAAATTGTTACCCCCACCTCATTTGGGGATGTACCTCAGATGCACCCAAATGTTAGTAATATTGATTTTCGCGTGAGCTGACTTTAAAATTAAACTGCTCTAATTGAACGGCAAATATCCTCAATAGTGAAACACCCGGTCGAAGACGAGCTATACAGCTAGTATGCAATAAAACCAAAATATTACTTAGTTATAAAAGTTTTCATATGCCATAGATAATTCAAAGTTTTTATGAATACGATATATTAAGTTCACTGTTGTCTTAAAGCAAATGTTCGATGAATAATGAATTTTTACAAGGATGTTTTTATTATTTTTTAATATTTTAATTGGAATAATTTATGAAGTTTTAAATGGTGTAACGTTTAAGTATTATTGTTATTCAATAAAAGCTCTACTTACAAAACAGGAAATCGAAAAACTAATACAGAATTTCTCCATTTCAGTCAGACGAAAGACTCAAAACAGAAGTCAGGGGAGTGGAAAAAATATAACTCAGTCCACACCGGGAAATTTTTCCTTGGCTATCTCAAACGTAACCTTGTGAAAAGGCAAATTGAAATAGCCAAGGAAAAATTGAACCTTAACAGCAACAAACAGAATATTTACAATAAACTACAGGATATAACTACGCTGAACCAACTGGAGGAAATTACACATAGACTCACGGAAATTACCAACAAATCTGAAGCTCAACTCCGATGTAAAATTATAAAAATAACTGAATATATTATACAAAGGTAATATCATTCTTCCTAACAAAACTGCTAAATACATTAACCTTTCCAACTATGAACTAACTAAGCACCAAAAAGAATTACTTAACCTTGGACCTAACTGCCATATATACCGTAAGTACAATCGACTTTTTAGGAAAATAGAAATTGAGATCCCATACCAATACATCGTTAAACTCCAGGATAAACAACTAATAGAAACTACACCAGAATTTAAAGATTTAAGGCCGAGGCATTCAAGGATCGGCATGGTAAAAGCAGAAACTCTTCAAAAATACTTTCGAAACAACTGAAAATTGCCACACAAGAACTACGCAACCACACTGACATTATTGTAAAAAAAAAAGCTGATAAGACCAATATTTTTTCATCCAAAACAAATTGGATTACAACAAAAAACTTGACCACATACTCCATGATCACATAAAGTTTAAAAAACATAACAAGAACCCGATTAACCAACTAAAATCAAAGCTTAATAGACTTATTAATGTTAATAATGCTGAACAGAACTCTTTAAAACTCCCTAAAATTGTTGGTGATTATAGACCTGACTACATATACGGCACTATAAAAACACATAAACCTAACTATCCTCTCCGTCCTATCATATCGCAAATTCCAACTCCTGTATATCAGCTAACAAAATACATTAACCAACTCATTAATCCCTATCTTCCCAGTAAATATAGTGTTAAGTCAACATTAGAAGTAATCCAAATTCTAAAAAGTGAAAAACCTGACAATGAAATCATAGCTTCCATTGATGTTGAAAACTTATTTACCAATGTCCCTGTTAGTGAAACTATTGACATACTTATAAGAAATATATGCAGTAACTCATCTTTACCACAATTTAAAATTAATCTTAACATATTACGGAAATTACTATTAGCTTGTACTACTGAAGTCCCTTTCTTTGATCATAATAATAATATATATATACAACGTAATTGTGTCTCCATGGGTTCAGTACGACATTTAGTAATTTCTACGTGTCGAACCTCGAAAATAATATATTTACAGATTTAAAAAAAAAAACATCCATCTAAGATACGTTGATAATATTCTTATGTTAGTTAAAAATACAGATGAAATAATTCATCTTAAAAAAACCTTTTCCAAAATAATTCTTTCCTTAAATTAACATATGAAGTCAATACTAATAATAAAATCCCCTTCCTTGACATATTGATAAACACAAATAATAACAAATTTACTATTTCGCCATACAAAAAACCTACAAGCCTAAATTCATATTCACTTAACTACAAGAGCGAATGCCCATATTACTACAAAATAGCAATTATAAAGAATCTAATACATCGTGCAGAAACTAAGTCATGCACAAAACAAACTTTTTACAGTGAACTAAAGAATATAAAACAAACACTTATTAATAATAGCTTTCCAAACTATATAGTTGATGAACAAATAAGATGCTTTCTTAGAAATCTCAATACTAAGCAAATAGTAAATAATACTCCTTCTACTAATCTTAAACATATTAATCTCTTATATCGTAAACAAATGCATACCAATTATAAACAAGATGAAAATATACTAAAAAAAGTATTAAATACTAATATATCAACAAGAGATCCTAGCAAAAAAATTAAATTAATCATATACTACACGAAATCTAGTATATCCATCTTAATTTTTCTCAATGATTCTTCTCCCCAGGTTAGCGATTTGCAAAAAAAACCAACATAGTTTATAAATTCAAGTGCCCTTTGTGAGATTGTATCTCAAACGAATTAAATAATATTTATGTTGGTCACACCAGAAACTCGCTTTCATGACGCTTGACACTACATTTGAATGAAAACTCTAACATTTTTAGGCATTTAAAACAACATGCCCGGCCGCATACTCAATTCCGTAAAAAAAAAAAAAAAAAAAACACACAATTATACTTAAACATGAAAACAATAAACAAAAACTAAAATTTTTTGAAGCAATATACATGAAAGAGTTGAAACCTAACCTAAACAAAATCAACTATGGAATCTCTATAAATATCCTTAAATGTCTATAATTGGTAACAGAAGCCATTGGTTTATACCAACGGCTTCCCATATTTAATACATCTCGAATTCACTCTCGTGTGGTCATATGCGACGTCACAAGCTGTGGTTCGATTTTCGCTTCTAGCGTCTTATATGCACGTGTTTGTCGTTGCTTGGAAATCATCCATGCAAACAATCACATAGTATAATCACTGTCTTGTCCGTATATTACTTAATATATTGTACTGTAATTGACATATTTGATAATGGCTTATGTAAGCCGAAAGCTTAGATTAGATTAAAAAATATGGATCAATATTGTGATTTTCTTTCTTCGTTTAATGATAATGTTATTAAGCTTATCAGACATTATGAAATAAATAGACAACACTTGTCAATATTATTTAATGAAACATATATATATATATATATATATATATATATATATATATATATATATAGAGAGAGAGAGAGAGAGAGAGATTTATGCTTGTATAATTTAAAATAATAATAATTATGATGATGACGATGATAAAATAAATTCCCTCACCTAAAATCCTTCAATACCAAGCGGCTGTGATACAGACATAGATAAAACAAATAAACCCCCAAAGCAGACTGACTCTTCAAAACAGGAGGTGATAAACTTGGTGAATTGCTTTCATCTGTGACGCCTACTTTTCCTTAGAAATCCCAATATATTTATCCCCACATTGTTTTGTCTTCTTTTATTTTCAATTTGAAGAAGCCGAAGAGAACACACACATTTTCTGCGAAACGGAAATTTGATGAAAAAATTTCCATTTCATCTAATCATCTTCACACACACACACGCGCGCGCGCGCGTACAGAGAGAGAGAGAGAGAGAGAGAGAGAGAGAGAGAGGTTCGCACACATTCACACACATATATACTTTGAGATCAGCAGCCAGCGGCGAGAATGAACGCAATCACCAGGCCAGGTCTGCTGGCTCGACTATACACTCGTAAATATGTGTGTTTGCCTGTGTTATATTGTGTTCAACCAAAGATGCATAGCTATTCAGTATCATGAAAGACATTGGATTTAATTCATTCAGATATTTTTCGAAATTCTTTTTAAATTTTTACTCATCAGTGCAGCTTTCAAATATCAGTGACTTTATGACGTTACGAACTGTTTATATTTGTAAAAAATGCGTATGTATCATTTTTTAAAAATATCCTTTCAGTTACAAGTAGCATGAGAGCACTTGAAAATCGAGATATGCATTTTTTGAATAAAAAAGAAAAAAAAAGTATTCCTTTTCTTACGTTGAAGATGTGACATTTAATGTGGGTTGTTTTGTTTTTAGTATACGAGCATTTGAGTCGCAACTGAGAAAAATTATATTGTGAGGTCCCCAGCCCTGGGTAAAAGCTGCCCGAGGCCACGCACTCTCATTGCACCAGAGAGAGGAATCGATGCTCGCTCCGATGCCAGCGCAACCGACGGTTGCTGGGGCTGCGGGTGATTTTGTTCCTTGCCCGGGTGTACGCACTCGGGTGTCCCACCTTAAAAATGTGTCACAGCTCGTCTTAGTGGGGAGACAGAGTAAATACCTAGCATACGAGCATTTACAAATAGAGAATCTAGTATTTTGTATTAATACTTACCTTGTGCTTATAAACATATAGTGGCTTACCTCAGTTTTAACATATTAAAATGGTAGTGATCATCTATGTATTATGTCAGGTCTCTCTTCAATAAAGTTATATTTCTTGCGTAGAAACTGTGTCAGTGTAACTTCTTCCATTCTAAATGAATAGGAAAGGAATGGTAATGGGTCGACCCTATGTGCCTGGCATGGCGAAACCTACATATGAAGATCTTAACTGGTGCAGCGAAGGAATGTAACCTGGTTGAACATTTGCTATACCGGTGTAATTTCTGGGGCGGATCGTAGTCGTATTTTCAGACTTGTTGGCATCAGGACTGATATAAATTGAAAATATTAATGGGATATTCCAGGAATTGGACTGCGGGATGCGAAGAGTCGATCCTCGTAGACTGAACATAAACATTGAATTTGAAATTCTCTGAGGGTTAGACGGATTGGCCGACACCTGAAGAATGCCGTAGGTCACAACGTCTATAACATTATGATCAGAAGAGCAAAGATGCGGCCATTAATCTGACAGTAAGTCAATAATGAAAATAATGATAACTCCTTATCCCAGAAAATCAAAAGGTTATATATCTTGCATATCTTTGTATCTCTCACGGCACACACAGACACACACACACGCACATACAGGTACTCAAACACACACGCGCATATAGGCACTCAAACACACACATACATACACACATGTATGCACACACACACACACACACACACACATATATATATATATATATATATATATATATATATATATATATATATATATATATATATAAGCGTGTATGTATGTGTTTGTGCTTATTTGAATATCCACTTCCCGAAAACTAATCAAACATCGGATTTTAATATAATTAGTACTCGCTCGTCTATTTGAGAACTTTGTAGCACACTCATGAATATATATGTTTTATTTGTCAAAAGAAATGATATATATCTATCCCAGTTTCTTATGTTTCCCTCTCTTCGTTACTCTGTCTCTTTCTTTCTTTATTTCTTTCTGTCTTTCTATCTCTCTATCACAATCTATTCATTATATATATATGCCTATCTATGAATCTATGTCAGGGTGTTTTTCTATCTATCTATCTATCTATCTATCTATCTATCTATCTATCTATCTATCCCAGTTTATTGTTTATCTGTCTCTCTATCACTCTAGGTCTGTTCTATCTATCTATCTATCTATCTATCTATCTATCTATCTATCTATCTATTATATATATATATATATATGTCTATCTATCAATCTGTCTATCTCAGTCGGTTTATCTATCTATCTATCTATCTATCTATTATATATATATATATGTCTATCTATCAATCTGTCTATCTCAGTGGGTTTATCTATCTATCTATCTATCTATCTATCTATCTATCTATCTATCTATCTATTATTACGCACTACTAATGCCAGTCTATACTTCACAGGAAACATTCATGATAATTAAGCTTAAACTTCTCAAATGAGTTTTACCAATGTAATCATCGCCTTTTTCCTTTCTTTCAAAAGGGACATTGATGTTTGCGTCCATTTACATCGCCTTTTCTTGCTTTGACCCAACGTACATAAAAATGCTTTCATTTTGTGCCAAGGTTTGCAGCAGATATTTTGGCCTAAAACCGACTGTTTCATTAGACAAAACCTGGTGTCTCCGTATGGCAAAATCAAAAGATAAAAACGAAGAGGTCATCTAGTATGCAACTTGCGTTGTCTACGTGTTAGACATGCTTGCAACGATTAACAGGTCGAGTAGATAATCCAGTTACATTTCCACAGCGTCAGTTTTGGGGAGAATATTAATGATGTATTCATCAGGATGGACGTGCAAAATTTGGCTTGTTCCTCTTTATGAGACAGAAATATTTCGCCAAGAATATCTGGAAGCTAAATGATAAAAAGTAAGGGAAAAGAGGAACCTGGACTTCGCTTACTACATTTTCCCTCACAACGAAATATTAATTTACGCGCAAACGACTTACTCTTTGCTTAAAAAAAAAAGTTAATTAATAATATGAAAAAATATGATTACTTATTTTTCGGACATAGGAATAAAAGGAAGGATTAGCACAGCGTTGTCAAAATCAAGTAATCCCTTCCCTGGAAGTATAATAATTTGCATAAACGAGATTTTTTATTGTTAAATGACTTATAATTAGCCTTGATTCTTCATTCTATAAAATACTAGCAGTAGAGCCCGGCGTTGCCCGGGGATGTAACAGTTAGAGATAGATCAAGTATCGGCCATCATAAAGACTGAAAAATAAAATTGACAAAGATTATTGTTTAAGTTTGACGGACACGCATGTCTTAATTAGTTTTTTGTTGTTGTTTTTTTGGGTTTTTTTTTTACGAATTGGTCAAACCCAAACTCAAACAAAAACATTTTCAATCGTTATGAGTTTACCGATTGAATAGAATTTTATTATAAACAATTGTCTGGAATGGAATTTTTAAACCATTCTGAATGTAAAAATAAAGAAAAAAATGTGCAAGGCAATAAGAAACACTACCTGCCAAAAAAGGTGAAGTTTTGTTGAAATCGATTGAAAAATGTAGGAAATCCGATCCCATATATAAACGAACACACACACACCCGCACACTCGCACACACACGCACACACACACGCGCGCGCAAACACACACACAAATAACCTGGGTTTTATAATAAGTATAACTCGATATGAGTTGTCCCCCTTTTCATTCTGGCGACACAATCGTGTTTTTTCGTGTTTTGTGCAAAAACAATTGTGTTTTTCCAATTTGGGCGCGGCAGAACCACCGCAAGGTAATTTTACGCAGTCCTGTAAAGTTTTGTTGAAATCGGTTGAAAAATGTAGGAAATCCGATCGAATATATAAACGTACACACACACACACACACACACACACACACACACACACTCTGCGTTTTATAATAAATAATATTATCTCATAGTCAAATGATCCCAATATAAGGCTCGAATGACAAAAAAATAAATAAATAAAAATAATATGGTCGGTGCCCCTCCTATATAGCTTGAGCTCTTTGAGAAAATCCAAAGTAGAATCAGCAATATTATTGGTCCAGATCTGTCGGCTCCTGTTCAGTCACTTACTCGCCGCCGTAAGGTTGCTTCTGTGTGTCTTTCGATGGTGCGTTTTTTAATAATATGGTAATAATTGTTTATGCCACAATGACTGATAAACTCCTACAACAAAAAATTCTCAAATTACCATATTAATAAAAAAACACACTCTCTTAAATTTTCAAAAATTTCAATCTTAGCTTTGCGACTGCACGCTCCAAATGTTTTTATCCGTTAACAATAACATTTCTAAAAAAACATATTTCGATTCGCATTTAATCTTTCGTCTCTAATGCTTCCTGGATTTACTAAAAACAAAATAATTTCCATGCCTCACGATGACTGTATGTACAGTTGAAAATATTAGTAGATTAAAAAACTTATACAGCTTGTACTTATTAAAAACAAGGATCATAACATTAATCGAGTGGTTCGTGGGTTAATGCAACTCTAAGATTTTGTTTGTGAAGAGATTTCGCCATTTTATATCATTAACTTTACTAATCTCTTTTTTTTAGCACTGTTATTTAGAAATAAAAATATCAATTAAGAACACCGGATTATATATATTAACTGTTCTTTTTTTTTATTATATATATATATATATATATATATATATATATATATATATATATATATATATATGTGTGTGTGTGTGTGTGTGACAAAGCGGAAAATGTTTATTTGCGACACGTTTCATCCTTCAGGATTTCATTCGACTAAATTTGTTATGTTAAGACTACGCATGCACACGAAAGAAGGATGCTGGGAATTTTATTATCTATCCTAATTCATTTAGAGACTTTTTCTTTTCTTTCCATCATCGTGGAGCTGAATAAGCCTGCAAAGATGAGTGAAATACTTATGTCATGTCAGCTTTACAACCTGCTGTAAGTGTAGACAGCGTTTGCTTTTAGTGTCCATTACAAGTAGAGTATTAATTATGTGTGAGGCTAGATTACCAATCATTACGTCTATGTTTAGCAGCCTTTGTTCCAATATCTAATCATCAATCTTCTGGGAAAGAAAATTTTAATCCATTATTCCAAAAATAATAATGGCCAAGTTTAAATTTAGGAAATATTGATTTCTAGAATTAGCTACATAAAAAATCTTACTAAAATGGATATTTATTTTCTTTAATTTGATCTGGGGTCATATAAGCTTGGAAAAAGAATAAAATGCGCAAGTGGGATAATCTTTTTCACTAAATCAAAAACGGACGCATCGTGATGATTTGGATTCAGCCACTATTTCACCGGTTCATATTCCATCCAGGACGATTAATTAATGTCGCAACACCTTGAGTGACGATGATTACCGGTGGAAAGTGCCTTAAAATTTTTCCAAAAATTGATTCAACACTTGTGAATGGAATTAGGTAGAGGAAACTATTTGTTTTATTTTGGTGTGCAGCATATCAACACCTCAATGTATTATTTAAAGTCGACTAGATCTTTTAGGATAGATTCGTATGAATAGAATATGTATTCTTTGTAAGAAATCAGCTTTTAGATCAGGTTTCATTGACATGTTTTTTTGTAAAGAGGGTTTTTTTTTGCGAATCAATAATGTCTTGCTAGCAATATTAAAAAAAATTGTATTGGTTATGTTTTTTTACTGTAAAGTCTAATATCCATACTTTCATAGTGTTTTAATCACAGTTTAGGGGTTAACTATTTGCCCATAGCTGGGACCCAAAAAGTTGCAAGCACCCCGATTCCAAAACTCCTGACTAGAAGCCTTGCTGCCGGATAGTGTTTAAAGACATACCCAGGATTGAAATTGTTTGAAATCCATTGACGGTAATCCTCGCCTCATGGGCAGATAAAATCTCTATCATTAATTGGCAATCTAGCTGCAGATGGTGGTCTCGATAAAAGAAAATTCATCCCAAGCCGCATAGCCATTCGCGGGAATGTATCAGTGTGAAAAAAAAAAAACAAAAAAACAAAGGATAAATTCAGGATGACATAAATTGTTTAAAAAAGGAAATCACGTGAGGTAGGGATATTTCATCCTCATTTAGGAACTGAAAGACAACTATACTATACTAATACTTCGTTCGATTTTATCTTGTCCACGTTCTCATAGGCCCGCAAAAAAAAAAAGAAGATAGATATGAAATATTAGAAAATGATCACTGTCTGGTTTTTCGCGTATAGAAGGTGACAAGAAGGTTGCCACGCGAAGACAGTCAGACGGGCAACCAAGCAATGTTTTCTTCTTATACGAGACAGATATAATGTCGACTTAAAAGCGCCACAAATCAAATAAAACTAACATACATAGACAGTGACAGTGGTGTAAAAACGAAATTAAGGTTATGAAGGCAGACTATCAAGACCACGGGCAAATATTCGCATTGTTGATAGAGATTCTTTATCATATGAAATGTTTAATAATTTATAAAAGTCTTTAGTATTTATCTCTTTGATTCGACTCATAGACAGAGGAACTAGTCAATAGACGAAATAAAAATAATGTATGAATGCGAGCGTAGGTGTGTATAAAATGGAGTTTACGCACATTTGTCATATAAAAGACGTTGTTCAGGTGAATATTCTGCATATTTTGAGAAAAGAAGCATCTTCAAAAATTTCTGCCGCGATCATATTAAAGGTATTTTAGTTTTCTGATTTAACTGGAGTTGGGTAAGGACTTTCGGAATTCCAGTGACGACTGATTGGCGTAATAGGGGGGTAATAACACACTATGACGGGTAAGTCACTATTTCATGGGAGTGCGATGCAAGAAAAGGATATTCCCATTTTGCATTTCTCTCATTATGAGTATTCATTACATAACACTTTAATCCATGGATTGAATGGAATTGTTGAAAGAAAGGAATAAAATGATGCTTTGTTCCCAGAGAGAGTTTTATACGCTAAAGTCTTTCACAAACATTTACACTTGCCCCATACAGAGAAAGTATAACATGTATACAACAACAAGCAGTGAAAAAAGGCAGAAGATATATAGGGTCTTGCGATAATTTTCAAAGGTAATTCTAGCTACAGGAGGATTCTTCTGTGATTATGTAGAAGTCATATTTATATTTCCCAACGGGAAATTCGTGGGGCCTGGATTTATCTTCTAAGTGACTAGCGTGTACATATTTTTCAAAAAGGAAACAGTAAGTCATGGTTATTTCCAAACATGGACAGCAAGCCGGAGATAGTTTCTGCATCTCGGGAGAATATAGTCCCAAATTTAGAGGGCGCTATGGGCTTGTGGGCTGATCCTTTTGCCAACTCTCAGTAAAGAGGTGGTAGATTTAACCACGGGCCAGGCGGGGAAAACTTAACCTTGGCCCGTAAGGAAAAAACAAACACTCTGTTTGACAACAGGACGCTAACCGAGGGACTAACCACATTCTTAAATTTATGAAGTGAAGTCACTAAAGGGCCTGGTCAAGTGAGTCATGGGACTGCATCTCAGTCAAATAGATATAATAAGTTTTGTTTCTTTACAGTCGATAACGTTACTTTTTATATATGATGAAAGGTTTAGACTTCCAATGATTTTTTTCGTTTTTAATAGATATATCATGTATACAAAATGTAAAGGTAGTATATATCGTTGGTACAGATATCTACACAAATATCTAAAGTGAAAAATAAAGACGGTTAGAGAGAAGTGAAAATAACCAGAAAAAGAAAATGATAAATAAACTAGAGAAATGTGTGAAGGGCCTACTCTCCTAATATGGAAAAGAAAACCAGTTGATGTTATAAAAGTTTATTTTTTCTAAATAGCCCAGAACATCATTGGTGTGGTAATGCCTCAGACTTGCCCACTAAAAATAACATTAGTAAGCAAATATTTCATAAAACCTGTACGATATATATATTATTTAAGACAGACAAATTGTTTTCTGTTTCAATATAGTTTTTATTGTTGTTCACTGAATACAAATCCCAAGAACTCCGCAAGGTAGGGAATAACTGTAATAATTTTCCCTATTCTGTTTCCTCCGACTTTCAAATAGCGTAATTAAAACAAACCAACAACATGTGTCTCCTGTTAGCTACCACAGTTGCACGCCCTCTGTCGCCTCTTCAAACATTTTTTATGGATTGAGTGACAGTTCAAATATGCATACATGGAAAGAGATTCTCCCGAAAGTATCCGACGTTAAAATCCATCTTTTCATTTTAATATACGGCTCGTAAAGTCGTCATTGTCTTTTTGAGAATATTTTAAACGCCAGACATGTCCGAATACATTTTCGTCCAGGAAATAAGGTATTTTCTCTAGTGCTACTGAGGATCTTGAAAGGAGGCAAGTGTTGACTATTTACACGATTCGAAGAATTCTCCTCATCTATATCGCCATATTTATTACAAGGTTTCGGCCGTTGTACGCCCCGACCTTCTTCAGGTGGTTGGAATGTCGAACTGAACTCTTTATTTCGCTCACTGGGGTAGACTGTTCTAGTTCCACGTGCCATGTTTAATGGATGTCCGTTATCTCCTGTTAATTCCCCTCTGCAAGTTCTCCACTGACTTAACCGGGTATTGAACTCACACTCTTTGGGTCCTGTCACTAGATCTAAAAGACGCCTTTATCCACTGTGTCATGTGTCCTTCGACATTACAACCACCTGAAGAAGGCCGGAGCGTACAACGGCCGAAACCTTGTCATAAATATGGTGACAAAGATGAGGACAATAGTCCGAATAATGTAAATAGTGTACATAATACCCGATCTCAGAAATATAGACAGATACGGGTAAGGATTGACTCGATTCATCAAGATTGTAGTGACCTGCGAATAATTCTCTTGGTAGTCTGTTCCACGAAGTAACGGCTCCTGTGTAAGAAAATATTTGAATGAGTTTCCTTATTACCAATGAAGTTCGTGGGGGATTACAATTAGAACCTGTACCCGCATGACGATGAGTTTTACCTCTAAAGTTCTAAACTGGTGAAACTAATGAATATAATGTGATAAGATTTCCCATGGACATTATTGATAGACTAGTCACAGGATTGCGATCTTTCGTTTATAGAAAATGCATTTAAAGTGAAAATACTTTGTCTCCAACAAGGACAGGTAGAACCTTTTAAACTGTCAAATCAAGATAACAATGCTTAGTTTTTGGTATTGACTGACTAGTTAAAAAAAACAAACAGACGAGATACCCCTAGACATGGAAAGTAGAACAAGAAGTCTGGCATTAAATAAAGGATTCAGTTCGTAATCCCGAGTAGGTTACTCGGATCGGCATACACTTACTGATAGCCAGAGTGCTCAACAACAGAAACGTTCTGAGAGCAATGCCAAACCTAATAACAATAGTGTTGAGGGGTTCTCAACTTTTTACACAAATGGACTCACCCAGTATATGCATATACTTCGACTACGTGAAGACCCGAGAGAGCAAGACCGAGTCGAGTCGAGAGTGACAGAGTAAAAGGTTGTAGGTGACCGGAAGAGTGAGAGTGAGGTAACAGCGTTGTAGGAGTCACAGTGAGCGAGCACGCAAACTCAGTAAGAAGTCATACAGTGATACTTCAATACCAAAGACTGTATATCTATTTTGCTACTAGCCCGTATTCCTGGAACTACTAACCTGCTTTACCAGTTTGTTTTATAACGTTAATAGATTATTCTCATATAATCATTCCTGGCGTTTGTTATTTATTGTTACCGGATTTCAACCCAGAATCCACAACAAATAGTTTACATGTAAATACTATGAATAAAATTAGCAAGATCAAATGTAAAATATCTAAATGCAATTTTATTTCAAACCAACTGATTTACAAAACGAAAAATAGTTGTTAAATTTAAATATTTACTTTTTATTAAGTTGACAAGATTTGGTTACCAGATGTTGAATCGAAACACTTGTATTATCAATGGCTGAATGTGGTAATTACATTGTGATGTTATTTAATGTTATATTGTTATAACAGACATTTATCAACCAGTATCTTACATATATTCTTTCAGTACCAGGTTGAAATAACTTTTGCTTTTACGGCCGCAAAATGCAACTAGTCACGTTCCTCACCATTTACCAAATTTTATTCATATCATATTTCTATTAAATTGCCTAACAATGCATGTATAACAGCAAAATTGTCAAAAATTGTGGGATAATTGTTCATCGTACAAAATGTTTAATGTCTAAATAACCACTAAACTGAGTTTCTTTTTTCCGGTTTTTTTTTTACAGAAGACCTTAAGACATCTTGACACCATTGGTCGTAAGAATCACTGAAACACTCTTCGAGATATTCATCTAGAAAGAACAGGTTAAAGACATTTTGTGTCTGCTCCACTATGTCTTCCCCACTGGGCGATGGTGAGACGAAAAAAATCATTCAGGCCTTACGTAATGATGGTAACATTCATGCTCTGGCTTCCATCTTCAAAGTCTATACAAGAGCCATCAAGAGACCGGTAAATAAGTTTAAAAAAGACTGAACAGTAGAGGGGAAATCTGATGAAACTTTGTAATCTCAATGAGTCTCATTCACTTGAACGTCTATTGGGACCAATATTCAAGTGGAATACGAACATATGAAACATCGCTCAAGATGGTTTAAAAATTGTCTGTTCCTTGCACCACTCCAGAAATTACCTGGCTTCTACTGACATGCTCTATCTTTCCAAGAGTCACATCAGACCAAAAATGGAGGTTATCTCTGATGGGGTTCACCATGGTATTGTTTCCTGCTCTTATCTGACAAAAGTAGTACCTGGCGTGGATTTACGCTACTGTAGAACGTCTGCTTCAAGTTTAGACGTGTTGTATGTTCGGTGATTATCTTCATTGTAACGATTGTTTATTTGATCTTCTGACTCATTTCTATCAGATTGAGCAAACCTAGTCAATCTTCTACGTGCTCATTCGTCAACAAGGAGATTCCGGCCACAAAATTGCCAAACACATGATTGTTTTTGTGTCCATTAATTAGAGTGCTTTTCACGAAAATGATAATGTCTATTGTAACACGGAGTAGCAGAATAAATGAACGAAAAGAAATGGAACAATTTATTTGTACTCTTAACTCATACACAAAATTACATACACATTTTTGCACTTGCCCCATATAGAGAGATTATAGCATAGGGGTTTTGGTTATAATGAATAAACACTATTTAACCGATTTTTGTAAATGTTTAGAAAAACCTTTTTCCAAAACTTTTTTTCAAATTTCTTCAAAAGACTATTTTTCGCGATACTGATCTCTCAGGATTTTAAATTTCGGGATTCTAAACTTTCGGGATTTTATAAATTCTTGTTTTCGAATTTTGGTGTTTTTAAATTTCGAGATTTCAATATTTAAGATTCTGGCTTATGCTCGGCACTCATAACACAGTTATACAATAAAATCAGTCTGCAAATTGAACAAAGTCAAATATTACACGAAGATAAACAGGTAAGTTTTCTCTATGAAATGTTGGCCATATCATTTTCTTTGTAAGCCCTACTGCTGTTGATTTGCGAGGTTCTTCCCCGAGGATTACTTCGCTACTGCCTTTAGTCACTTTATAAACTGACGTCACTCAATAGCGCCGAATCCTTGACACTTCGTCTTAACCAAAGGAAGATACTCGGCTTTTTGTTTATCCCTATACGAACCACCTAGCTAAAGATGCTCTAGAAAATACCACAAGCGGTTACTTTGTTCCGCTTGTGGAAATATAGGGAAATAGGTGAAAATATCGTTTCTGAAACTACAATCTAAAAATGTATATGTATGCAAACAGTATACATTAATAAGTACTAGAATGTTTTGACAATGTCCATTCACTAAAAAAGTTCTTCGTATATTAATTATATCAAAATTCCCTGAAATCTTCCTATATAAGTATCATGCAAAAAATAAATTAACATACGAAATGCCCCAGCAATATAATATTACGCCCATTCCTGGTCATAGTTTGTCTTGGTAAATCTGATGCTGCAGGAGACGTTGTACTTACTGACGTGTCCCTATTTAGACATGTAGCATAAAAAAGGCTGGCTTAAGTTTCTTCAAACAAACGTTTTGATTTGCGTTGTTAATGCGTACAGTATAACACAATTTAGGAGGTCTTTTCAGAATCTTAAATGGCTCACTGTAAAGTGACTGTAACACATGTGAGATTTGCCGAAATATTGCTCCATTTCAAGACCTGTTTTCGTATCATTGAAAATTTCTAGATGTTGAGTTGTCTTAAAGAAGTTACTGGAGCTGTTGGTGCTTTGATTATTCTTTCACAGATAACTGGCATTGCGTGCATGTGTCATTACAAAGAAAGCATTAATTCCACGGGACATGGAAGCACAAGGGAACTTTTCTAGAAATAAAAATAAATTGGTTTCAATTAGTCGTCGATTTTCTGCTACAAGTTAGCACCTACGACATAAAATAACCATCAACTGCTAAACAACTTGCTTGAAATATTATCAAGCAATTTATCTGCATGGGGCAATGCTGATTTAATTTGGTGAAATGCTGCCGTAGTATTCTCCTCACACACGTTGGTTTAATTAAATATCTTGCAATGCAGAAA
The DNA here is from genome assembly GCA_903632075.3 of Acanthosepion pharaonis. Classification (NCBI taxonomy): domain Eukaryota; kingdom Metazoa; phylum Mollusca; class Cephalopoda; order Sepiida; family Sepiidae; genus Acanthosepion; species Acanthosepion pharaonis. Next base: position 834,929 of record CAHIKZ030000626.1, read on the forward strand.
AATATCTCTGGGCAACGAGTCTGAGGAAACGGTGAATACACATGAGAAAAAACATTTGAATTAAATATCACTCTAATCTAAGCATACCTAATGCTACTAAGTAGCTATCCCAGAGGATCTGAAGAGGCGGAGCTTACTACCACGTGTTACACGTTATGGTGCAAAGAGCAAATATACTACAGGTGTAGGAAGTAGCATGGCCTCTTTAGAAGCGCGCCCAAAAAATTATCAGGTCTAAGGTTAGAAAGAAAGCAGCCATATTAAAAAAAAATTCCCCGCAAAACTCAACACTATAAAAAAAATATGAAAATCGTATTGTGTCATGAAATAAATGTACAATGACGTAAATACCGTTAATGTACGATGTTCATTTAACTACAAAAATACGGACAGCTGAAATTCGTCACAACCAAATCGAATAGCAGCAAATACAAATAAGTGCCTGTCTATATTTCTGAGATGAGATATTATGTGCATTATTTACATTATTCGGACTATTGTCCTCATCTTTGTCGCCATATTTATCACAACGTTTCGGCCGTTGTACGCTCCAGTCTTTCTTCAGGTCGTTGGAATGTCGATCTGAACCCTTTATTTCGCTCACTGGGGTAGACTGTTAAGACATGTAATGATTACAGCAAAATTGCAATATGAGCACAGTTTACCCCAGTGATCGAAATAAAGAGTTCAGATCGACATTCCAACCACCTGAAGATGGTCGGAGCGTACAACGGCCGAAACGTTGTGATAAATATGGCGACAAAGATGAGGAAAATAGTCCGAATAATGTAAATAATGTACAAATAAATGCGTGAGACACTTAACCTATTTCATAATACGAAGTGTACACGTGACGAAAAATTCCCACCTGGTTCCTAAATTATGAGAAATATGATAAAATAATAAAAAGCAACCCGTAAAATCCGTTAGACAATTAGGAAATGTTGTTTTTTTTTTTCAACACTGCCATGTTTATTTCCAACTAAAAAGACAAATGTAGAATGAAACCAGCAGAGGTGATCGAATTTGTCCTTTTTCATGACCCCTGGGTCAATACATGGAGAAAGTAAAAACCAATAATTATTACTATTATAGCGACTAAGGTGTTTTTAATACATGCGTCGTGATGTTTCCAGGTGAAACACTAAGAAATGGCAACTATTTACCATAGACATTATGTGGTTTTTGAGTTGCAGAACCTATTTCTAATAATAATATTCTCCTTTTCATTCAGACATTTGCCGTGAAAGGAAATACTTGTTGAAATTGTATTTCGTTAACAGACGCGTCGGGAAAGTAACCAGTTTCGGTTTACTATGCAAGAAAGAAATATAACCTATTCGTATTTCTTCCATTACGGGCATTATCGTATCCATGATATATTAAAATCTTAAAACACGGATGAAACAGAATAGGTGAAAGAAAAGAGTAAAAAAACAGTCAGAAGTTTACAGAACCTTAGGTCCAAGCAGTCACAAATTATCACTGCCACCCGACGGCGTCCACACTTTTCTTGTTCACTGCCGCTGATTTTATTTGCGTTCGAAGGTATATACAATAATCACTAGCCAGCACATCCGCGTTACTGCGTCAACCATTTTCTGTTATAAACGGCGAAATGAGTCTTTCCCTGTTTTTCTTTGAATCATGGAGACAATGACATCGCCAGGCGAACGCCCTCAGCCCTTTTGAAGGTATGTGGATTTGTTCTCCAAAGATGGCAGCCGGCTGCTAGCCTTTTTGTCATAGCTGGATGCGGACTGCGATTCTATCGTAGAAGACTGTCTTACTCTTGGTCTCCTTTGGCACGTGCTTCTCCATAGAGAGATGATATAAGTCTCTTCAGATGATTCGTCAGACGTGTTAGTATTAAGGAGTAGGTTGTCAGGGTGGAGGATATTGGGTGAGCAAGGCTTGCACTGCAGAAGCATCTCGTTGTCAGATGACTCATCTCTGTTCTGCCTGTTTATCATCCTAAGTTGCTCCGAAAGCGAGGCACTGATAATTTATGTAGTTCGGAATCCCATAGACCAATACTGGGTGTTTACTGATTATATACGTGACATGCTTTTTTTCTGATATTGGTAGTGCAATGGCTATTGTGAACCCTCCCCCAGACGGGGTTTCCAAAGTTGTATGGTACATGAACAGATGTAGGTATGTTGTCAATACCCTTTCTTTGGACTCGGTGCATGTAGATAGCGTCGGCTTGTGTGACTGCGCTTCAGAAGTCGCTATTTGACGCTACATTGTACGAGTACACTGCTTCCATTACGGATCATTGGTTCTTGTCCAACATCCTCTTCAAACAGCAGTGAAATCAACCTGCTATACGCAAAAGAAGGGTATGTACGTATATCGCAGCCAAAGGTGAAATCCCCGTTCGTCTAAAAACTGTTTAACTTGACTACTACAGGTGTTCTTGCCTGTGAAAATCTACCCTGGTTATCCTAACTCGACAAATATCGCCCCCAGTAGGCAAATGATGCTTGAGGAGTATTGTCGAAGCAGCGATTGCTAGAGTTCAAATAGAACGGGGCCAGAATCAATAAGAATGAGGAGATATTTGTCCCTGTAATGGGTGGCTCTACGACTCTACTCCACGTGTCGCTCACGTCTAAACGACCACGTCTCTCTCGTACAGAGGAATGGTCTATATACTGATACGCTTCGATTTTTTTACTATGGATTTAACAGCTCTTTTTTGAAACAGATTACGAACTACCCCGTCCGCCTCACACCATTTTCAAGAATGAAGTACTTTTTGTTCTACAAGTCGTCTTTCGACCTACAGTTTTATCACCTCTACGATGTATTCCACACGCATAACTACCAGTTGAAATCGATGTTAAAAGCAGGATCGTCACTTTTAAGTAGCGCTCATATAGATACATTTCAGCTGTTGGATTAATGCGGACTCCGCCCAAATATTAGATGGCGTCGATCCCAACCAGAAGGCCGGAATCAAGTATTTTCCCAACATGAAGAATACTCTGCCAACTTCGTAACATATTTCTCTCTCTTTCTCTCTCTCTCTCTCTCTCTCTCTCTCTAACTCTCTATCTTTCTGCCTTTCCGTCCGCTTTGAGTAGAGTAACCTCTCTCTTCCTCCAAAGACGAAACCTGACCTGTTCATACGCGTGCGAAAGCAGCCCATATCCAGCAACTCTTCGCACTCTCTCCTATCAACGAGCACCTCTATTTCTAGCAGCGCCATAACTAGATTTTTTCGCGGGCGGTGGGAGAATGGTGCTAATGTTTTGTCACCTAAACTGTTTCCCGAGCAATTTCGGGCCAAGTGACCTAACTGCAATTCTCCGAGTTTTCTCCGACCGAGGTACCTGCATGTACCTTCTCGCTGACTCAGGTATTCTCTCCCAGGTGATTCTGTCTATCACACTCTGAATCATCTAATTTTTTCAAGGCGATTTTTTGTGTGGTACGATTCTCCATCATTGTATGCTAGCTACGTGGTAACTGAAACTGATTCATCTTTGATGAGCGCCCTTGCCCAAACGAATATTTGGTCTACAGTCATTGTTTCCATATGGAAAGATGCGCGAAAGAGACACTTAATGTGACTTGGCAATCCAGAGCTCTCTCCGGAATACCGCTGAATAACTGCGATAGCTTGTACAAATCTGCCATGTAAACGTCTACCGTACCGCCTTCGCACACGCATAGCATATTAAATCGTTCCATTGCAAATGCCTCAACGGCAGTACGTTTTATCTGATGCACAGCATGTCTCGGTACAAAGCTCTAAGTATAACCGCAAATGAATCATCAGTAAGCCCTCAGCCTTTTTGAAGGTAAGTGAATTTCTGTTGCACCAAAAGTAATGACAAACATAATAATTTATAGAGATTTTTTTATACTGCTGTGTCATACACAAAATTATATACATATTGTTAAACTTGTTGCACACAAACAAAGATTATAACACGTGTATACAACAAGCATTAATGTAACAAAGAGACGAAAAGTGTGAGAGTCGAATTTGTAATATTTTGCGACGGGAAAACTCACAGCACAGCGTTTTCATATGCACCTTGTGAGACTATGTGGTTTTCTCTGTAAGTTTGCCGCTGTGGGTTTGTGACGACTTTATTTTGTGGGCCTTATATTGCAACGGGCCAATGACAATCTGCGGCCATCGCATTGCTCTCAAGAGTCCATTTTAATCAAAGGGAGACAATAATCGTTTGCATTTCTACGACCTGTAAAGCCAGGAGATGTCTGTTCGTAAAACATAGCATTTTTTGAATTACTCAGAAAGGTCCGTTTGTCACCAAGGATTATCCTGCGTTCAAAGATACTTAAAAAAATATTCTTATCTATACAAATTAATGAATTAAAATTTAGTATTTCACTATGTTATAATGCATTATCTATTAAATGTCTTTTACGTCTTGCCTGACTAGAAAGTGCGAGAAATAGAGAGTTGCGATAGTGTTGCTACTTTTAGCAATAGTATTTGTTGAGGTTCCCAGTCACTATTAATAGCAAATCCGTTTCTGTTCTACCAAAGATAGATGTTGACAAGAAAACATTCTAATATCACGCAGGACGCATAATTCGGACCGTAACCAAAAAGCCCGAAAGATTCTCGTGACAATAGAATCCTAAATGATTTATACAAGTGTGATAATAATGAAAGTGGAAGGAAAACTTCATTGTAAATAGTCATTGTAAATAATATTAACCCAATTATCCAACAATTTTGGAATTATCCATGAGCCAAAATGAGCTCCCGTTTGTTAAAATATTATCCATGCATGTCATGTTCATGCCTGTCAAGGATATGCACTTAATGCACATTTCCGCACGGGTTATGTGGGCGCGTAAACGAATGCTTAGTTTGTTCGCGTTCCAATGATGAAACCTGATTTCAAATCTCATTGTCGATTTGTCAAGGATGTATGCTTGATTATATCGGCCTGGGCAGTTAATCCCGGCGTGCAGTACTGTTAGGAAAGTTCCTGACAAACACACTATGTTGTGATATAATCCGTTTTGAATGAGATTCGGTGGAAGGAATTGTTCAGAAGCCATCGATAGTTGTCCTAACAAGTCATCGTCATCGAGAATTTAAATATCTTGGCTGTAGTCAAACTGTTGATCACGCTATAATATGAGGCCTTTTGTGAGAAGGATTAGTTACCAAGCCAGGCAGACGGATACGCACAAAACTGAGGAGGCGGTCATTATTTACACGTCGATTGTGAGTAAATATTGACTTTCGAAAAACTACATGATCACTACAAATGTCAGTTTCAAAATCAAGTGTTTTCGTAAATTCCACAAGGTTCCCTTTCATCTTTTTTTAATACTGGAGGGATCGGCAACGTTATGGGTTTTGGCCTGACATCTAGCACAGCACTGTATTGGTGGGTAGGTCTCACAATTTTACGAGTGAACTTGCGAGTTCAAAGCAAGCTGTTTCTTCTCTCACAAATATCACTTATGAAACTCTTTTCCGGTTAGTCAGTTTCATGTTCTATCTTCTTGAAATGTCTTCTTTAATTGTTCTGTTTCTTTTACTCAATATAACTCCTTTGTATTCTAGAGTTTTTTTTATTTCTTTTTACCCTGTGTAATAAGTAAGAAAAAAAAACTATCGTTAAATGCATGCATTCTAAAAACACTGAATATTGTTAAAAACGTAGAAATGAACAGTTATATAATTCTCCTGCATGGCAGTACATGCTTGACGATTTGATCACAGGTGAACTAGAGTGAAAAGAACGGTTTGATTTGATTTACGGCGTATCAACACCTCAATGGGTTATTTAATGCCGAAAAGATATTTTACTGATGGTAATATTTTTTATCAAAATGTATTGCTGGTTATATTTCATTTTTCAAAAATTTATTGTCGATATTTTTATCCAAAAATGTATTGGATCTGGGAAAACCGGCAATTAAGAGGTGGTTCCACGATCATCAAAACCTCCTGATCATAAGCCTTGCTCTCGGGCGTAGTTTATCGTCTTACCCAGGATGCGGATGTAGTTTATCGTCTTACCCAGGATGCAGATGTAGTTTACGTCTTACCCAAGACACGGATGCAGTATATCGTCTTACCCAAGACACGGATATAGTTTACGTCTTACCTAGGACGCGGATGCAGTTTATCGTCTTACCAAGAACGCGGATGTAGATTATCGTCTTACCCAGGATGGCGAAAATAAGGTGATTCCAAGGAAGGATGCTATCATGGACGGAATGCAACGGCAGCGAGGACGTTTTAACAAAACTGAGAAGTAAAAATATAAACACTTTTATTAGCAACAGAAATAAACAGTTTAGATTTCTCAGGCAAATAATGAGGAAAGGGTACTTTGTAAATTTGGCAATCACTGGATATCTTGAAGTCAAGAATGGCAGTGAGAAACATCGAATAATCTACGTGACAAGCTATGGTAGATCATGGACTCGTAGGGATAGTAAAGTGAAAAAAATTGCTTAGAGATACAAAATAGGAATTCACTCTGCATCCCCACTAAGACGAGTTGTGACACAATGTCATTTTTAATGTAGGGACCCGAGTGCGTACACCCGGGCAAGGAACAAAAATTGCCCACAGCCCCAGCAACCATCAGTTGCGCTGGCCTCGGTGCGAGTACCGATCCCTCTCTCCGGAGCAATGAGAGATCGCGGCATCGGGCAGGTTTTCCCCAGGGCTGTGCACCTCTCAAGATAATTTTCCCGAGAGATGCAAGCTATAGGAAAAAGTGGAGAGTCACAATCGTTCTCGTACGTGTACATCACAGGACATAGAGAGGAAGATGATGAACGATGAACGAATCAAACTTATTAATGTAAGGCTATTAAAACTAGTCGGACACTAAACACCGAAGCACTTTGAAACACTCAGAGAATTAAATATGATCGATGCTTTTAAAATATCTGAAACATTGGAAACACCTCGCCATAGTCGATTATCCTGTCAAACACTTCAGAAAGGATTTATAGAGTGAAAAAGTGTTATTGTGAAGAAGCAATTAGTAACAATAGCAGTGAAGTAATTAGTGGTGTAATAAGAAATTTGATTGCAGAGACGTCCCTTGTCGTTTCAGTTGACAGTGGGGTATTAATCAACGTCGATGCTCAATAGCAGAAAGCCTCAGGTCAAAGGAAATGATATTCCTGATTTTTTAATCAACTTAAAGATACTTTTACATCTAACAAGGAAACATTATAATGTATTGGAAAAGTAGACAAAAGAAGTGCGTACTAATGTAACCTCATGTGAATTAAGTATCAAATATTGAAAGATATTTATATAAAGATGGACAGCGGGTCGTTGAGATAATAGGGTTGCCCAATGACTGATAAGCAAAAAATTGATCCTGTTATTGTTTAATAAATCGGTTTTCTCATTCATCAAATTCTTTCAAGAGATTTATTGATTAAAAAGTGTCTGTATTGTTTGAGGTGTGTATGCCTTTCCCTCTACTCATTTGGCAAAGTTATGGGATTATAAAAGCCTCTGTAAGGCCATCATTCAAGGCGCTGTAGAAGGCGAGATGGAAGCGGGACGACAGCGCAAACGTTGGTCAGACAAATCAAAGAGAGGACGGACATGACAATCCCGGAACTAAAGAGAGACACCACCAACAGATCATCCTCGAGGAGGAAGCTGCTTTTTCTTCACTTACGTTACCCCAGTAATTGAAGCAGTCAAGATGCTGCTGCTTCTTATAATGAAGATGATGTTGACATTATTAATTTGTTTCTAATGTATTCAAATATAATACCAGTGCCGTATATTCGTCAATAATTCCCGCCTTTTCTGTACGCATCGCGGTGAATTTTAGTAGCATATTTTTGTTTCCGGGTGGATTTTAAAAATCTTTTAACTCCCGAGCAAGTCAATACAGTCACTAAGACACAAGGGGTTAATGAGTTTGAAGGAAGATGAAAAAAGAAAACATTATTGACGGCATATAACAAAAAAAATAAATAAATAAAAACAGAAATTAAGACAGATGATAACGATTGATATTTCGTTTGTTTTTTTTTTAGATCAAATTTGACTGGAAAGGAAAAAATAGAAGAGACACAAGCGGGAAAAGCGAGAGATGAAACTGTTAGCATAAAATGTACGGTTATATTTAGCCATTTCAACAGTAAAATGACGAAACATAACCGCCAATCAAGTATTGCGTTTAAATTTATAATACTACTGAAGCAAGTTTACCCATACACTTACTATTAGTACTTGTAGAAAAGGCAAAAGGAATCTACGTTACGCTGCTGGGAATGACTGAAACCAAATTTCCAGGTGAGGACTAATAAAATTGCAGATACATTTTTGTATTTGACAGGAATGTTTAAAATTATTAGAAGAGACATCAGATCAGACGTGGCAGCAATATTCGATGCATAGATGAATTATTGACTTATATCGATGTAAGATAATTCGTGGCGAAAGAAATCATCTAGCACAACACTCAAGACTAATTTTCCTATCAGTAAATTTCATTTCCACCATGCTATAAAACCTATGCAAAGTTCATAAAGCACTTGATCGTTGCCATTAATTTAATTCCTGTTGCGTAGCTTTTTTTGTCATAGTTTGATCGGAGGATCATAAACGACACCTTTCATCAGTCGAATACATACACTATGAGTTTATACAGCTATTGTAATTTTCTTATGGTTTGTCCAATATTGCATCTCTATTGCTAAGACAGACCACTAATTGTCATCCATCACACGCAGTCTATGTTGAGCACTGAGCTTTGCTGATTTGAATTTCATTTCTAGCTCTTGTTGGTTGGTCTAGGGACCCGTTTTCGTAGTAGAAGTTCTATTATTTTGTTCTTATTTGAGATAATATCTATAATGACTTGGTCTTTTGTATCCAACCAGTCACGACTGATACTCAACCCATTGTTTCTTTACCATATTGTAGATCTGCAAAATAGCTTCTTTTCAGGTAGTTGAATTAAACTGTGTTTAAAATCGAGTTTGCAGAGCTTGTCGATTGCCTTGTGGCTTCAGTATTACAACATCCAAGTTCTTTGGTAACTTCTCAGTAATGCGATTTCAAGCAGATGACTCAGTGAACAAACGTGTTTTGGCAAGTGTAGATGCATGATCGATTCAACAGGCCCCACCTTACACTGCAAAAATTGCAGACACTAATGTAGTCAATTTTGTGCTTACGACGGGTCTTTGGGTGCAACCAGGACCTCATATTGTCAGCTGTTTATGTACTAGTGAAGCTGAAAACTCTATACAAAGTTCACGAAACACCTGATCGTTGCTATTAATTTAACTCCTGTTACGTACCTACGGAGAAAATTATAAGTATCCAAATCACGTTCAACCCCAGCAGTAAAATCATCTAACAAAATGATTTTTATCATTCCGAGGAACAGACTAAATAAGATTTTCTAACGCCTGGTAGAATGAGTACTTTTCAATTTCCACTCAGACAATTGTAGGTGCATAAGCACTAAGTAACTTCGCATTTTGACTGCTGGCAAGGTGCAAACCCAATCGCTTATACTACGTGGTAGCTCGCTCATGCGAACACTAAGTTTGTTCGTGCAACAACCTCTACACCAGCCCCTCTTCGTTTTCTCAACTTCTTTAACTCTCAGTAACACCTTAAGTCTCATTGGCAATACCGGCTTGCTCTTAGAGAAACGATTTTATAACATCCCTCCGTCTTTCTTTCCATACTTCCTTCTTTTTACGTGATCCAATATCCATTACATACTTGACGCCTAGTTACCAACATCCCTTTAAGAAATATTTTGTTTATTTACAGCAAAGGACGGCCTCATTTCTCAGTAGGCTAGGTCATTATGTAATCCGATAAACATCGCGGAAAGAACATAACATATATTTAAATCAAGACACGTATACAGATATCAAAATAGAGAGAAATATGTTATTATGTAGATATTATTTTTGAAATCATTTCGTCCCTAGCAAGGCAATAATGACACGAAGACGAAGTTGATGAAACATTAAGGAGGGGGAAAAGAACAATGAAAGCCGAGAATTTCGGAAGACAGAAGATGGCGATTGATGTTGCATTTAAATATATGAAAATCCTACGTGGCAGGGAATTCAGAAAGCGAAAGGGATTTCCACTGGCGAGAAGTGCGAGAAAATAAAGCAAACAAAGAGACCTAAATTCCAATCTAGTAATACGTTTAATTATATACAATCGAATTATCAAAGGGGAAATCTAATTAGAAAACTTACCATGAAAATAATTATAGAAATGACACGAGGAGTGATACTGGCACAAGGCCCGATGACAAAAACACCAATGAATTTGGTTATAATAGAATAAGTTAATGGTGTGTTTATTCTTGTTTGGCGGCATTTTTAATTAAATTTCGTTAAGGCTAATTTTAATTTTATTTGTTCCTCGACGATGTGCTTATAGAAATTATTGTTGATCAGCATTTGTTTAATGTTACTAAGTTGCTTATAGAATAATATATCCGAAGAAGTGCTTATATTGGCCCTGTACATCATGTTATTTTACATCTGAGAGGGCATTCATTTTTATATTTAATTAAACAAGATTGTCTGCTCGTGTTTTTTTTTTTTTTTGTAAAGAAAGGTCGCAAAACTATGGCTATTAACAATAAAATCACTTTTAGTCGATGCTAATCATCGACTAAAAGTGATTTTATTGTTAATATTGAGTCCGTAAGTAAAGCGTATGGTAGAGTTATACCCAAATGTTTATATCAGTTTTATTTTATCTCTTCTAATCTGTTTGCTAATATTAACATGTTGTCAATATAGTGTGCGTATATAAGGTATTTGGGGCAAATACTGAAGATTTTGTTTTCAGTATGAAATATGTAGAAATTAAATAACCAGCCCAAGTGCCGAAGCCATTGCTATGCCGTTAAAATTTTATTTGTGTTGTGCAGGAGAGAATCAGTTTTCGTTGAATACTTCATCAAAATTAAAGAGGCAGAAACGAGGGATAATTACATACGTTTTGTAGAATGAGGTCTATAGATTTTTCGACCGGGACATTAGTTGGTTCAGGGTGTTTGCTAATTGATATACAGGAAATGAGATTTGTGAGAATGTTAGATTTGCTACATATATAATTTTGTCTCAAGCTCAAGGTAATATCACCGGTCCTCCTGTAATCACTGAAGTTAAGCAATGTCGGGAGCGGTCAATACGTATGTGGGTGACTGATTGAGAATACCAGATACTTTGAGCCTAAATGTGTATGTGTTGCAATGGATATTGGTTCTGATTTGGGACGCAAAGAGCCGAGTTCTATTTCGAGTCGGATACTATTTATTTACTTACGCGGATTAAAAAAAATATGAATCGGTATTGTGATTTTCTTTCTTCGTTTGATGATAATGCAATTAGGCTTATCAGACGATATGAAAAGAATTTACATAAAATAAATAGACAAAACTTGTCTATATTATTTAATGAAGCATGCATCAATATATATATATATATATATGAAAAAAATACAGAAAAAACAAACAAAAATCTTAATATGCAATTATGCTTTATTAACGTTAATATAAAGTCGACGTCGGACGTTTCGGTCTATTTAAGACAATCTTCATGGACATTTTCATTTAAACATAATTAACATTAGAACATATAAAAATTTAACACAAAAGACGATGGACTTGAGCACAACTAATCCAAACAGATAACTGAAATTTTTATATAAACAGGTCAAGAAATCCCTTCCGTTGATATCGGAATACGTAGTGATCAATAGATTCTTATATCTTCAAACAAGCTTGAAGTCCTTCACGTTACAAAGCAAATCAAAAATGATTTCAAAAACGAGGGAACATTTTTAAAAAACAGTTCGATAATAAATCCTTTCCTTACTTGATCAATAGATTCTTATGTTCTCGTTCAAGCTTGAAGTCTTCCATGTTATAAAATAAATTCAGCTTTGTATTTCCAGTAGACAGTATGTAAGCAAATATATGGATATAGATCCGACAGTATGAAGAAAAATACAGAAAAAAACAAACAAAAATCTTAATATGCAATTATGCTGTATTAATGTTAATATAAAGTCGACATCGGACAGTTTGGGTCTATTTAAGACCACCTTCATGGACATTTTCATTTAAACATAATTAACATTAGAACATATAAAAATTTAACACAAAAGACGATGGACATAAGAGCACAACTAATCCAAACAGATAACTGAAATTTTTATATAAGATCAGCGTCCCGTTTAAATATGATCTTATTATTGAGAGAAAAAACAAGAACAACATCTATTCCATACCTGAAGATGTCTGTAGGAACAGACGAAAGCTTATAGTAAAAATAAGAACTAATGCAACAGAAATTTATAAAAACAAGGATTTTTTCATTCATAACAGGTTCGGGGGTTTTTGTATATTATTTGAATTGTTTGCGACGATGGATTTCTCGCCAATTAAATCATTAATCTTTGTATTTGTTTTTGTATGAATAATTCATGAATATATATATATATATATATATATATATATATATATATATATATATACATACATACATACACACATATATATATATATATATACTCATACATACATACATATATATACTCATACATACATACATATATATATATATATATATATTTATACTCATACATATATATATATATATACTCATACATACATACATATATATATATATACTCATACATACATATATATATAAATATATATATATATATATATATATATATATATATATATATATATATATATATATATATATATATATATATATATATATATATATATATATATATATATATATATATGGGTAAATAACAGGACAGCCAGGATTCTATAGCCTTCGATGCAACCGATCTAGAAGAAGGACAACTATGAATTCAAATCCTGTGGAGGTTCGTTTATGGACCTTGTGGCACACGGTGCTACAAGTTTATATATTTGGATCTTCAAAAAAGTGTGATTCGTTCTGGGTAAACCCTTCTCCAATGTAATCACGGCATATGTCAGCTGTCTGGCTGTCGGTTTCTAGTAACCAAGTTGCTTGACACTCATAAGTCGCAAACGACAGGAAAACCGAACACATTCACACACACACACACACACACACACACACACACACACACACACACACATATATATATATATATATATTATATATATATATATATATATAAAGAGAAAGACAGTGAGAGAGACAGAGAGATATTCTGCTTTTATTACTTAAAAGATTCTCGATGAATAAACTTTCGCCTGATAATCTAGCCTTACGTGAAATAAAGTAAATTTTAGAAAATTTATATATTCTGTTTTATTGACTGAAAACAAATTTCCTGTAAATCGTGTAAAGAAAATGAATGATACGAGAAGGGACACCTTATTTAAATAATTTCTGAATTGTGAAGAAGTTGCTGGAAATGTGGTTTCAGGAGATAAGATAATATATTGTTTGCGGGATTAGAACTAGGGCGAAACGAAGTGTAATAAAAAGAATAATGAATCAGGAGTTTGAATAAACGCACAAGCACGGCTGAGCGTAATAAAAAATCGTCGATATATTTGTTAAGCAGCGTTGTAATCATTGCCGTAGCATGAAAGAAAAACAAAACAAAACAGTGAAACCACTGGATTTGGAAGAATTATCTACGTTTCGATCCACAAGACCGAACACTGTTTACAGAACACAGAATAAACTAACACAAAATTATTTGTTAGAATCTCCGACTGAGAATCAAATACTATATTAGTATTGATAAACAAGACGGGATACATGCAGATAGAAGCCTTATATAAAAGAAAAATTAACTGCACGTGAAATTTCGCAAATGATACGGTGGGGCATCGGATAGTGGATCGGACTGGGGAATCAGAGAGCTGAGTTCGAATTCCAATCAAAATAACCTCGCGAAATGCATGAATCCAAATCCTCTCCATCCCGGCTATGGATTGATTAGCAGGGCACACTGGGCTCCATCACTTTCCCCCTATTGGTAATTAGCAGTACAGATGATCCTATAGCTATGGATGGTATCGGTCTATGAAGGAATACTCTGAAACGAAAATAATGGGAGAGCCATTTGGGGAGCTTGTGACACACCACGCGTACCAATTCGTTATATTCGGCTCTTCCAAAGTGTGGTTGGTTCTACAGAAGTCTTCAGAACTATAATTAAAACGTATGTTTCGCTGTTCGGTTTTAAGAACTGCATTCGTCGAAACTCTATAAATCGAAATCGACCGCTGTTCATTAATGAATTGAGGCTTCTGACGTTTGTATACATCAATATATGATTAAATTACTACAGTTATATAATTTCTCTTTACTAATATTTATACTTATTTCTGGATTACTATTTTTTTATCTTGGTTTAAGTATTTATTTAAAATTTTATTATTGTGTTCTTTTTAATATGTTTATATTTGTTTTTTAATTGTGTTTTAAAAAACAACAATCAATTTTAAAAATGAATCTCCATTGTGACTACATAAAATGTTATATATTATAAAGTTTCTGAAAAATAAAGATTGATTTAATCAAAGAAAGGAAATAAGTGTTTTTGTAGACACTGCATTATGTTTACTTTAAAACATAATGAATTTTAAAAAATCATAATTATATGATCACAAAAGGGAAAGTAAGAAAATGCGTAATTAAATTTCAAAATTTTACATCCAAATTTTAATAAATAGTATACTAGATATAGTATACTAATAAATATAATAAATATATAATTTTACATTCTTATGAATAAAAATATATAAATATATACAATATGAATATTTGGAAAAATATAAATAAATAAAAATGCCAATATATTGTGGTGTATCTAAGGTATCCCCCTAACAAAAACAGACAGGATGACACGTTCTCATATAATGAAGCACGTATTGGCAGGCAGAAATTATAAACCACACCTAAACCTTAATCTGTATTTACACTTTGTCATCTTAAATTATACCCGTATCCTGATTCGTCAAAAAAGGTAAAGCCCTTTTTAAAACTTTGTAATCAGTTTCCCCCTCAAACTTAAACTATATAATACTGTGACACTATTTAGGGTTGCGTGAAAATAAAAGGCGAGAATTAATTTAGGGGATAAGAAGCTATCACGAAAAGACATTGTGCGATGTTATTATTTCTAATAAAGAAAAGTGGTAAAGATTTTATTTTCATTAGCGGAGAAAGTAAGGTCGCGGATCTGTAGGATTTGATTTGATTTATGTTACGACAGAGTGATTAAAAGATAGCCGTCTGCCCATGGCAATAAAGAAAATTTCAGGTTGGTCAAGTGGCCTACAAGGCAGAATGCTAAGAGATAAAAATTAATTAGGTCATGCTCTGACCGAGAAAAATGTCCGCTGGACCACCCACAAAGTACAAAGAAGGAAAGATTAAACCATTAACTATCTGCGGAGATATCATTTGGGAAGAGCACCTCTTTTGTGTCAGAGCTGGCCATGATAGAAAAATTATTTTATCGGGACGGATAATTGCCGACAGGGTGTGGAAGATCATTGGTCAGCGTCAGTGCTTGTTTGGCGAAGGTCTCGTTGACGAGTTTCAGACGGCGTTCGGTTAAAATAAGAGTCGTACGGGTTTGTTGTCGGGAAGAAGAAAAGAAAAGAAAAAGGAAGATATTTTTTTTCCTTTGAGCGATAATTGCAAACACCTACGCTGCTGAGCGTTCATTGGCTGAAGGTTGAGGTGAGCGGTAGGCGAAGGTAAACCATGAAGAAGGAGGGGAGGCCTGTTGACGCCTCATGAAGGGATTGGTGTGAGATGCCAATGTGAGAGAGAGGGGAAACTTTTGACGCCCTCTGAGGAGATTGGTGTGGGATACCAATATGATAAAGAAAGAATTTGGGAGGACGATTCCCTTAAACTAGAAATTAAGGACTTCCAAAAATGGAAAGTAATACATTTTCCTGACCGAAAGCAAAGAAAATCCTCAATGCGGATTTAGATTTATCAAGGAACCTCAAACCCCGACAGGCTCACCCCGGTTTTGGTCGGCGTCCATATAAGCCGAGTCGCAGCGAGTAGACGACAGACAGGCAAGAGTTGAGTCAGAGACAAGTTAGTTTCAGTTGAGCTGTGAGCTCTGAGACACGATTCGCAGGAACTTGACTGAAAGATCCACGCAATCACGACCTCAACTTCTAACCAAGAACAATTTATTTTTGAAGAATGACTTAGACTCACACCACCAAAACAAGCTTTACGAATATCACCTGAAGATACACTAAAAACCAGTTATCGAAAAACAACTTAAGATATTAAGACTCGCCTAACAAACATAAAGTGTCACGAATCCATATTAGCGGTTTGGGAGAAAGACGCAGTCCTGTATTCAGCAACCAGATATAAAATATTGTTATCCTTTTTTAACACATTTGAACTTTTCGAGTTGTTACTTTATTTTCTTTTACATATACATGTCCGATGTTACCCTTTTTCGGACTCGACTTGCATTACGGCCCGGCGATTGATTGATTTCGTCTACCTAAGATCAAATCACAACGTGTGTAGGTTAGACTGGAAATCAAAGCAGTTACTTCGGTAACAACACGTTGGCGGTGAGCTGGGAACGACAAGGCTGATACCGAATCTAACCAGATTCCCATCCGAATCGGCAAAAGGTTAGAACGTCACATTTGGTGCCGCGACCAATACCAAGACACATTAGTCGTCACAGGACAGGACGGCACGGGACAGACAGGCGGAGTGACGTCACAATACTATTTACCTATAAAAAGTAAATAAATCATTTTTCAAGTTATTCGACATCGCTTGACAATATATATATATATATATATATATATATATATATATATATATACATATTCCATTTGTATATATATATATATATATATATATATATATATATATATATATATATATATATATATATAGTACAAATGGAATATGTATTTTCAGATACCAAGATGCATTCTTGATGGGATTATTTCTACTTGAAAATGGTACTTTAATTTAAACAGAAAACTATTTTCTGCGTAATTTAATTGTTAGATTTACCTCAGTAAATTTGCATCAAATGAATTTACCAGATTTCTCCTTCCTTGGCAGATATTCTATTAACACTGTGTTGTATACTTAACTGAGACGTCTGATTTTTATAGAAAATTTTAGCGTAACGGTCTTGTTCCTCCACTGAACACAACACAGCTGAAGAAAAAAAGAAAAAAGAGTATCAGAGTGTAGAATACATATTAGCGAGGCAGGCTAGCAGATGGGCAGTCAGCTTTAATACACACACGTGCACACACATGCACACAACGTCCAACACAAATGAACAAGACCGAACACGCACACACACACACACACACACATATATATATATATATATATATATATATATATATATATATATATGTAAGCAAATGTAAATGGATATAGATCCGACAGAATGAAGAAAAATTTGGAAAAAACAAACAAAAATCCTTAAATGCAATTATGTTGTTTAAAATGAATGAAATGTCGACGTCTGGCGTTTCGGTTTAATAAGCCTTCTTCAGGACAATATTCATTAAAATACAATTCAGTTCAATTTGACAAAGATGATGGACATAAAAACAAGTCTTATCCAAAACAGATAACTGAAACTTTTTAAAATGATCAGCTTTCCGTTTAGCATGGTCACGTTGTAGTCACATGGGCGACGCTTTATGTCCATCGTCTTTAAAATGGAAACATGAGATTTGTTTCTATCATCCTTGTTCATTTAACTATATGAGAAGTATGTTTATTCATTAGTTATAATACAATAAATTAAAAGTTTTATGTGTACGAATATTTGTTTCCCCCTATATATATATATATATATATATATATATATATATATATATATATATATATATATGTGTGTGTGTGTGTGTGTGTGTGTGTGTTGTGAAAATATATAGAAAATAGGAAAGAACTGGTTAGGTAAATAATCCAAAGTTCCTTAGTATTTTAGTTATTATTTTTAAAAAGTAGTGCTCGATACAAAAGTAGAGCATAAATATAATTATTTATTTAAAAATATGATTCCAACTCGCGACATAAGAGGTCTCATGGTTCAAAACAAGAGCCGAAAACTTCAATATAATTATTTGAATTAAATTGAGTTAAAGTAAGCTCTGTTCCATCTTCAAGCGAATTTTTTTTTTGGAATAACGTATTTATGAAATTTACTTCTTTTAATAATTGAAATCAAAATTTCCATGGTAACAGCTAAGGCGAATTGTTTAAATTGGGTAGGCGTGTGTTGGGTGTTAATAATAAGTATCAGTATAGAGTTACTTTCATAGATGTCAAGTCAGAGTAAGATGGGGGTGTCTAAATTTGAAACGGAATGTGTTTTAGCCTAGTCTGGTTTACGTGTCTATGGAGATTTATTTATTTTTTTATTTTATTTCTTTATGAAAGGGATTTGTGCATATAAAAAAAAATTCACTGAATACAATTTTTCTTATTTTTTCTATCTTCCTCATTCATAATGGGGACCAATGGATAAAAAAACAATAACGACCTGTTTGACATCTATAAGGGGATCATTAGACTCTGCGAGGTCTTCTTACCTTGTTGGTCTTTTAATACTGTACAACTTAACGGCACACCGCGAAATTGATATTAAGGACATCTGACTGTATTGAGATGACGGGCTTATGGTGGTGAGGAGTTCTACTAGTTTTAAGATAGAAAAAATCAGAAAAATTATATTTAGTGAATTTAAAAATCTAAACTTAAAGATAATTGTCTCTTCTAATTTGAAAAGGGTAAACTTCCTCGACGTAACTCTAGACTTACCAGGCAACATATACCAACCTTATAGAAAACCAAATGCTAACCCTTTATATATACACCCGAAGTCAAACCACCCTCCATCCATAACTAAACATATACCCTCATCAATAGAAAATAGAATTAGCATCAACTCCGCTAACAAGGAAATATTCCAACAACACAATGGCTTCTATAACACTGCCCTAAAAAACAGTGGTTATAAAAATGCTAACATTAACTATAGAGACAATTGCACTGGCCAAAAGAAGAAAAACAGGAAAAGAAAAATCATTTGGTATACCCCTCCGTTCAACCAAATGGTTAGTATTAAACTAGGACAGAAATTCTTAGCTCTAATTGATAAACACTTCCCCACTAATAGTAAGCTTAGTAATATATTTAATAAGAACACCCTAAAATTGAGTTACAGCTGCACTGAAAATCTAGAAGGTATAATAAAAAACACAATAATAAGATCTTTAACAACCCCCCATGCCTGAATAGTTTTAATAAAACCCTACACTTAAATCACACAATAACAGGGAAAAATTATGTAATTGTAGAAACCTAGAAGACTGCCCATTAGAAAATAAATGCTGCATCAAATCTGTGGTATACCAATGTACTATATCATCCACTGAGAGTCCTAGTACTAATATGATATACATTGGGTCCACGAAGAATGATTTTAAAGCTAGATGGAGGCAGCAAAAGTGCTCTTTCAATAATATAAATAAAATAAATCAGACTTCCCTATCTAAATATTTTTGGCATCTGAATGAAATAGATAGGACACCAAAAGTAAAATGGAAAATTATAAACAAGGCTAGAACATGTAAAACTTGGGATGACCCATGGCCTTTGTGCCTCCATGAGAAACTGCACATTATTAAGTTTCTAAATAAAAATAATCTATTAAACAATTGACAAGAGTTAACGGTTTTTTGTCGACATCATCAAATTCATGGTTTGAATAATTAGCTAAAACAAGCATACAATATAATAATTTTTATAATCCATAGCCCAAATAAATAGTGTTAATACCCTACAAAAAAGATAACCCTTTATGAAGTCGTCAAAAATCAAATGTTACGGCAGTTTTTTTTATATGCACAAATCCTTTTCATAAATAAATAAAATAAAAAAAATAAATAAATCTCCATAGACACGTAAATCAGACTAGGCTAAAACACCTTCCGTTTCAAATTTAGACACCCCCACCTTACCCTGATTTGACATCTATGAAAGTAACTCTATACTGATACTTATTATTAACACCCAGCACACGCCTACCCAATTTAAACAATTCGCCTTAGCTGTTACCATGGAAATTTTGATTTCAATTATTAAAAGACGTAAATTTCATAAATACGTTATTCCAAAAAAAAATTTCGCTTGAAGATGGAACAGAGCTTACTTTAACTCAATTTAATTCAAATAATTATATTGAAGTTTTCGGCTCTTGTTTTGAAACATGAGACCTCTTATGTTGAAATCATATTTTTAAATAAATAATTATATATATACATATATATATATATATATATATATATAGAGAGAGAGAGAGAGAGAGAGAAAGAGAGAGAGAGAGAGAAAGAGCGAGAGAGAGAGTCTCTTTATATAAAATGAATTCTGTTAATATACTCGTAACTACTTCTTTTCTACACAAACGGCCTTCAATATTCTTGTCATTTTTCTTTTCGTCGTTCGCCAATGCTGTCCCATTTTATTCCAAATGCCTTCCCCATTATTCGATCCTCTATTGACTCATGAAAAAGAAAGTAAATTTACAAAGGAGATACGCTTGTCCTCTCTCCTCGACTATGCAAAGTGGATAGGGACATGAAGGAATGCGAACAAATGAGCATGGGGAAGAAAAATTGCGTGAAAGAAAATGAGCAGATATATCTGTATAACATCGAACAGACCTTTTCTAGATTATTCTAGTTGTCGGAATTTTCTTCCATTCATTCACAACTTCCGAATGAAGATGGTGCTCTTCCCTTACTTTCTTGTTTCATCTCTTTTATTCAGATATACCGATATCTGTTTTTTTTATGCTTTCAAAAGTTTGTTTTTGTTTTGCTTTCCATTTTTCTTTTGCATGGCGGGGCTTTGGCCTTTTGCAATTTACGACTTGCGCTTCATTTTCTCTTCTTTTTGTTGATTGTGGGTGGTGGACTTGTCTCGTTATTCCCCGTCCATTTTTACTGAAGATTTCTTCAAAATATTTTTCATCTTTTTATTAATCGGATCGTTTTCTCCAGCGTATCTTTATATGTTTTGTCATGTTTTTTCGTCAGATTTCCTTGCCGCATATTACATTTATTTACACTCATTTATCGCTTTTAAAATTATCAAAACGCTTCGCCCTATCTGGGAATATTTCGTCTCATTCCGACATCGCGATGACCTTGTGTAT
This sequence comes from Acanthosepion pharaonis, assembly GCA_903632075.3. NCBI lineage: Eukaryota > Metazoa > Mollusca > Cephalopoda > Sepiida > Sepiidae > Acanthosepion > Acanthosepion pharaonis. Next base: position 856,140 of record CAHIKZ030000626.1, read on the forward strand.
TGATGCAACGGTTTGTGGATTTGATGATATATTGGTTGTGAATCTCTGGGTCGTATTAGTAAAGACTTAGACACGATGGAAACAGGGCAAGCAATAACTGAGCACTAGTAACTTCGAACGAGAATCTGAAGAGAGGAACGAGAATATTTCAGCCACGTAGATTAAATAAATGGTTCCATTCGAATTTTATAAAGGATACCCGTATCAATTGGCACAGGAAGACGGTCGCGAGGGATGGGCGCACAACAGGCGAAACATTGTGAAAATATCAACAAATTTGAGAACATTTCCTGAATATAAATAATGCTAAATTATCCAGGAATTTAGTCTATTTTTTTTGTTTTCATAATTTTCTTTTTTGTCTACTTTGTAATTTTTTCATATTTATATTTTATTCCTCTTCTATTTCTTCAGAGATTTGTCGTAATCTTTTTCAAATAATATTTTCATAAACTTTTTGGATTTTCTATTTTCCTAATAATCTCCCCTTCTTTTTCAGTCAATTTTCGTTTGCTAACGTTTTTTTCTCTTTCTTTTTCAAGCAATTTTCTTTTTTCCATGTTTTATTTTTCTCTTTTGTTTTATTGATTTTTTTTTCATCACCTCTCTTCCTTTTTATTGATATCTTTCTCCCCATTTTCGCTTCTTTTTCACTGATTTTTTTTCTTTCCCCTTTTTTTATTTCTTTCTCATTGAAATGTAGTATTTTTCCGCTTTCTTTTAATTTCCCAATTCCCACTGTACATCTTTTTTTAACTTTTTTTTTCATGGTTTCATGTTCAAATTCTTTACGTTTGATAAATATTACATTGCTTCGCTTTATTTTCATATTTTATTCTACATATTCTAATTTCTTTCAGTTTTTTTTTTCTTGGATGTTCTCTTTCTTCCATTAACTTTCGTTTTTTTCTTCTTCACTTCGTTCTCTATCTTTTCCTGTTAGTTTTCCAATCCATTCCCATTCGGCTTGATCTGCTTCTTCCTTATTATTTCCAAATTTTATTTTTATTGCATCTTTCATTTTTTTTAAATCTAATTTTAGTTCTAAATTTAATGATTAATTTTCTTTTTCCCTCGTCTATTATTATCTGTTATATTTCGTGCTAATAGGAATATATACTTGAAAGACAAGGTGGGCAAAATGAGTTAAGGGTTATTGTAAAAAACCCAGTACTCTCTCGCTAATCTCTGTAGTCCGTTGATTTCCAGATATTTATAGGTGGAATCTGTTCAGTACGACTCAGCCATACGCGAGAACTACCGACCTTCCAATAGTAGCACTCACTACTGGATTGACTTGCGACGACCTTGTGCATAACTGTTACCTTTATCCACAATAAACTGGTTTTTACGAAAAACATTTACTTAAGTTACCCACCTTGTTTTGCAAGTATATATTCCTATAAGCACTGAATATAGCAGTGGCGACGAGGTTTGTTGAATTGAATTCACATACAAAAAATCAAAATATAGTGATGTAACTCATGGGCGTGAAAGGTTATTCTATTAAATCATTATCTAACATGATTTTCCCCATTTTTATGACTGCCCCGGTTTCTTCTTTCTGTCAAATTTTACCATATTTATTTTTATGGCAATTGTATTTTACTTGTTTATTAAACACTCGTCCAAAATGAAGTGATCTTCACTGTCACAATAAGATAAAACTGTCACTAAACCTCGACGATAGACCATGTGACAAAAGCAAAGCAAAATATTGTGTGAAATTAAATGAGTGTCAATCTGCTGTAGGAAACATTGAAAAACTAGATTCTTAACAATTTCCAAACAACAAGAAACACTCTAGGTCAGTATGACATAATGCCAAAACTGTGCATTCCCCAGAGAATACTGTAAATACAGGGTGCTTCAGTAATTGGAATCGATTTCTTATATAGAGGAAACATAGATAACATTATTTGGCATAGTCTTAGACGCTTCTATCAGAAGAGAAAAACAATAACGCTCAGGCTTTACTAGGTCAACTGCTGATGTGTTAACGGTTTATTATGGCTGAAAGAGATTGTCTAACTTTAGATAAGAAGGGTGAAGCTTTAGTTGTTATTTTTCTTTTCTTTTTTTTTTAGATATAGCGAAGACATTTGACAGGATATGTCATGCTGGTTTCTTCACAAGTTGACAGTTCATGGAATTTTGGACGATATATTTTATGTGATGCACGCTTTCTTTGAAAGCTGTTTCGTTGGGCATTCTTCTAGATATCTTTCCATTAATGCGGGTGTTCCCCCTGGTCTCTATCCTAGGACCTAATATGTTCTTAATTTACATCAATCAAATTACTGGTGTGATCGGTTCTCGACTTCTATCTACAGTAGGCTATGATAAGTTTTTACCCAACGTTAATTACAGCAGTTTTGGTTTGTGTAATAACGCATCTTTTTTTCAGACAATATTGTATTCGTATCAAGCTACTCTCATCTATGAACGATAGTTGACTTATATTTTGCAATCAAAGTCCGCGGAAGAAAGGAAATTGGTGAATTTCAACGAGGGCAAATAATAGGATGGTATCAATGTGACATGTCAAATAGAGAAATTGCTAGGTTTTTCCTGGTTAATCATAAAAGAGTTAATAATATTGTCAGGAAAGTTAACGAAGAATGTCATTGTCTTGTGGAACAAAGTTCAGGATGACCAGGAATCGTGTATGAGCAAACGAAATGTGCGCTGAGTAGGGAAATCATCAGAAACCATCCTCAGAGCGTCAATGATGTCACTAACAGCATAGAAACATCGAAATATGCAGTGAGAAAGACCCTGATATAATTTATATATATAATATAAGCCCTTGATTTCAGGGGTTAACAAAAACATGCCTATGGATTGGGCGAGATAATTCGAGAGCAAAGATTATGAATTTTGAAAGTCTGTAATTTGGACAGATGAGAGTAAATTCTAACAATATTCGAAATCGTGATAGGTTTATGTTTGGGAAAATCAGAATGAGATTTGGAACACTAAATGTCTGCAGGCGACCGTGAAACATGGAGGGATTGAAGTAATGGTGTGGGGCGCTGACTGTTTTGGAGGGAAATCTGAGCTGATTCTTGTGAAGAGCGGTTGAAATGGCCAAATTACTGTCAAATATTAGAGAAAGGACTACTCCCACAATTGGAAACAAATTAGATTGGGAGCGAAATAAACGGTTAAGTTCGACATTTCAACTACCTGAAGAAGGCTGGGTCGTACAATGGCCGAAACGTTGTAATAAATATGGCGACAAAGAAGAGGACAATAGTCCGAATAATGTAAATTTTGTATATAATACCTAATCTCAGATATATATATATATATATATATATATATATATATATATATATATATATATCAGGTCATCCCATAAGTTGTTTCCGAATTTTAAATTTTTTGTTAAAATAGACGAAATTTAAAGAGTATTTTTTTTATAATGTCTAATGGAGCTGAGCATTATTTTTATGTTTAAATGCATTTAAACTGAACAAATTTTATTGCAGAGAACAGTAAAATTAAATTTTGTTTGATTAAAACCCTGCTAACATGGAAGTACCCAAGAATCATTCGAGGCACGTAATGTTTTATGGGTTCAAGAAAGGAAACTCGGCAGCCGAAGCGACTAAAAACATTCACTCAGCTTATGGAGAGGAGTGTGTGAATGAAAGAACTTGTACAAGATGGTTTGCAAAATTCAAAGATGGAGATTTCACCCTTGAAGATGAAGAGCGAACCGGGCGTCCAGTTGAGTTTGATGAAAAGCTTCTTGAAGAGGCCTTGAAGAAATTCCTGCTTTATCAGTTGAGGAATTAACAGTGGTTCTCAGTTCAAACCATGCAACTGTTCATCGTCATCTTCAACAACTTGGAAAATTTCCTAAACTTGGAAAATAGGTGCCTCATGAATTGTCTGAAAACAACCTCAAATCCCGAGTTGACATCTGCTCTTCTCTCCATTATCGCCAACTTTTTTCAACTTTTTTGGATAGACTTTTGACTGGCGTCGGAAAATGGATCCTTTATCGAAATGTTAAGCGTCGTAGATAGTGGCTTGGTAAAGGGGAAAAACCCCAGCCACAGCCGAGAAATGAATTTCATGTGCAAATGTTCTTCTTTCAATCTGATGGGATCGCCAAGGAATAATCCACTTTGGATTCTTACCACCTAATGCAAGAATTAATGCTCAAATGTACTGTCAGCAATTAGAGCGTTTGAACCAAGTTTTGAGGAAAAAAAGACCTTTTCTAGTGAATCGAAATGAGGTGATGTTTCATCAGGACAATGCGCGACCCCACACAGCAAGAATCACGCCACAACAGATCGAAGAACTTGGTTGGGAGAAAATTCCTCATCCACCTTATTCTCCCAATCTTGCTCCTTCAGACTACCATTTGTTACGTAGCTTACTGTATCATTTGGAAGAAACAGCTTTTGTAACACAGGAATAGATTAAAACTGACATTTGTGAGTTCTTCGAATCAAAGCCAAAAGAATTTTACAGTAATGGAATTAGTAAGCTTGTTACTAGATGCAAGGAAGTGATAGATAATCAGGGAAAATGCATTGTTGATTGAATCTGTAATTAAATGTAACATTTGGTCACCTGTTTTCTTTATTCTCATTTCGGACAGAACTTATGGGATGACCTGATATATATACATATATATATATATATATATATATATATATATATATATAGATAGATAGATAGATAGATAGATAGATAGATAATAGGTATATTCTGAAAGACAAACACAGACTCCGTATGGAAGATGCTCTTTTCACTACCAGGAGTACCGCTTTATTACTGGACTGATTGGTATTTTCATATTGGCCATTACATTGAGAGTGTTAGCCTTCAACGAAAGTTCACTACCGCGGGAATGCTGACTGGCCTCACTCTATTGATTCTAAGCTGTAGATGCAAATCAGAAGACATATGAGATTAAATATTGTTGTTGATATGATAAATTCAATGCCAGGAACCCCTGTATTTAATAGCCCTCTTCAAAAGGTATAAAGTTCTGCTAGTATAGTTTAGCTACACCCCACGTGGCACAAGACCGGTTTGACGTGGGTTCTTCGAGCCCGTAGGCTCGGCCAAAATTATTCCCGGGTTCAGGGTCAGTCTACCTCTACGAACGAGACTCTGCCCTTCGGCGGGTTCCTCTCTGCCCGAAGGCAGAAAGCTCGACTCTTTAGCTGGAACAGGTCGCAGCTTGTCTAGGTATTAAGTTCTGCTAGGAGTGTCTGCAACAATTTTACTTGATACAGGATTTGGCCACTATATCCCCAATCACCGTTATAGGCGGTGGCATTGAATATGCAGCCCTTTTGGTTAGTTACACTCTCCTTGATTATATATTATTATATGGGAATTTTATTTACAATAACGTAAAATTCTCGAAGAAGTCATTTAATTTTCTCTTCCTACGCTATTTACGACTTATCCCCCGTTGATTTCTAGGGCACTATAGTGTTCATACTTATTTCAACTACAGTGTGGCCCGAAAGCTTGTCATCCCTGTAATTTCTTCCTTTCTCCTCTATGGCTGAGCTAGGGTTTCACATGAACGATACCATAATACACATTAGTTAAATGACGCCGTTCGGAGAGCCTTTGCAATAATCAACAAACCTCATTTTCGTAAAATATCGTACATAGCTCTGCATCATTTTGTGTCACGAAAATTATAGTGTTCATATAAACCTTCTCGGTGTCTGACAGCGTCAATGAAATTAATAAACAGAATCCCGTAAAACTGCTTTAAATTACTGTATTATTTGTTATTCTGTTGCTCTCATTAATTTTGGTAGGGAGGGTGAATAAACTTTCGGGCCATCCTGTAGATTGGACACTGGTATAATAATCCTATGAACATCAGATGGAGAAATTATAGTGTTTATATTCTGCGCATAATGCCTTCAATTATGTTTAAGTACAATGCATGTATAGGTAGCTAAATATTTTGTCTCAAATTTCTGGCGCACTCTGTGTAGTTGTAAATACTTGATATATGGCTTGGTTAACAAGAAATATTCGATTGACGTTATCTTTAGCTTCGCCTTGAATTAACTACATTTTTTTTCTTTTTTTTGTTTTAATTATAAAGAGCATGGCTAACACTACAGGGATTTTCACTTTCTTTTTTAAATGTCTTCTTTTTGGATATTCTCTTCTGCCACTCTTTTTTATTTATTCAATCAAAATTATCTAGAACACACACGCCTGCGCGTTCACACAGTCACGCACGCATAATATTGACGAATTAAGGAAAAACAACCTAAAGCCACCAGTCAGAAAAGATTGATTTTTTTTTGGTATCTTTCGTTCTTTTATGACTTTAAGCTAATATCGTCAAAGATAGAAAGGGTTAGGGTTAGTTGCGTAAAAAGAAGAACGCTTTCTCCTTTATGCTGAACGGATTCATTTAGGAACGGAAAAACAGCGGAACTAATATTATAGGGTTACTACATTACTTTGTCACCGACGTAAAAAGCAAAAGTTTTGCTACGGTTGGTGTATATCAGGTGAAAGAAACTTTCAATTAATCTGGTCGCATATCTACGGCGATGTTGTATATGTCCTTTTGTGTTTGCAACAGTGAGTGCGTTAAGGATTAAAAATGTATGCCCTTTTTACCTTGGTGTTTACGAGTATTAAACACAAAGAAACACATACAAACACACACACATACACACACACACACACACACACACACACACACACACACACACACATATATATATATATATATATATATATATATATATATATACAGGGTGTCCATAAAGTTCGTGGGCTCTTTAAAAAATTTATAACTTTATTTGTATTTGCGATAGAAACAATTTGTAAAATGGATTAGAAAGAACTAAATCTATATTTTCATGTTTTATATATTTTGTTTATGTTTCCACATGTTCTCCATCATTAGCAATACAAAGGGTAATACGATTTTGCAGTTGACGGAAAAGATTTGCCAACTGATTTACAGTAATACCTGATATCACATTAGTTATTTTAGCTATACTTAAAACTAGGTGCATTAAACTTTATAACATTTTTTACAGATTATTTCTTTCGCAAATACAAATAAAGTTATAATTTTTTAAAGTACAAACGAACTTTATGGATACTCTGCATATAATACTAGATGGACACATGCATAAAATTATCAAACACACAGATACGTTTGAGTTCTAGACTTAAATGAAGTTATATTGTACGTATTTCAGCAAACATGTATTTATGGCTATTACACACGCATAACACGCGCGCACACACACACACACACACACACACACACATATATATATATATATATATATATATATATATATATATATATATTGATTTATACGTAAAGCGAATTAATTGCCATTCGGAAAGGTTTGTACAGTGTTAAGTATAAGTTTCTTTTTTGATTGCATTTTCTCAAAAACTTCGTCGTTAATCACATATTGGACCCAATGTATCCTCAGCGTCCTTCTGTAGAATAACATTTCTGTTGCTTCAAGTATCTTCTTCATGTTTGAAGAGATTGTCCAGAAGTTAGTGTCACATATGAGGACAGATATCACGTAACAGTTCAGTACTTATTTCTAAAGATGATTTCTGTTCCTTAGCTTTCTTCTTAGATTTTGGAATACATCTGTGGCTATTCAAATGCGTCTTCAAATTTCAGTGTTGCACTTTCTGTTCCCTGTTAAAACATTTTCCAGATATTTAAATTGTTTAATTGCTTGCTATTGGCGTCTCCGATTTCTAATTTTGCATTGTCTTTTTTGCTAACAACCATCCATTTTGTCTTCATGCATTTGATGTTTAATCCTTTCTCCCCGTTTTCCTTGACTAATTTCTGTAGGAGTTTTTTTTTTTAGTTTTCTTTCCGTGTCTGCTATCAACACTGTGTCATCGGCATATCTTATATTGTTAAGATTATGCCGACCAATATTTCATCCTGGTAAGATTTCTAATTCTCTAAGAATCGTCTCGATATAAAGTTTGAATAAATCCAGTCACAAAACACATCCTTGTATTACAGCTGTTTCTATTTTTGTATATCTGATGAACAGATTTTCTATCCGCATGCAGACAGTTCTTGATTATTATATTATCCTTCACAAATATGTGAAGGTTCCAACAGATCTTTGTATCTTTCGTTATCGAAAGCCTTTCCGCAATCTATAAAACAGAGGGGAGTATCCATCTGCATTTATATTGTTCTATCTCGCGTAAATATCGCATTCCATGTTCCAGTGTCTTTAAAAACACGCTTTGTTTTTGTCTTATTTTCGGTTTGATTTTGTTGTGTTATCTATACGTCAAAATTAGGATGATAAGTTTTGTTATAAGGTTCATTCAGTTGATTTTCCGATGGAGTTCACGTTTTAGAGTGCTTTGTAAATAGATCTACTTAGGACTTCCGGTATATCCCCACTGTTTTAGCTTTCATTTATTCTTTCTATAATGTTGCCTTTGCAGAAATCATCTAAAGCTCCCAGTATCTCTATTAAAATCCATCTGGACATGCTGCTTAAATTCTGTTCAATTTGGACAGTACGTCGTTGGATTTTATGTAGCCTGCTGATGAGCATGTCTTTTGTCCTATTAATTGTCATATTATTAGTGTCTTATATTCTGTTCCGTGACTTGTCATTGATTTCTTTGTCTCCTCTTCATCATATCAACATATTCATCTTCTAACCATTCATCTGTTTCTTCGTTTATTTTCCTTTTGAGATGATTTCGATTGCTGATGTCGAATAGTGACACGATTTTAAATTCATCCATGTGTGAAATTCATTTACTTTGGAAGTTTTCACATCGCATTTTCAAGGAGCACCTCACTCTGAAGCGTTTCACCCCAAGCAAGGCAAAGCCACTAGCACGCAAGGGATTACAGAGAATTGGAGTGAGACCAAATAGGAGTGATAGAGGAAAGGATGAAGAGAAGGATAGGGGATAGATCAAGGCATCTGGAGACGTCGATTGACATTACATTTGAATAGTTGGGGATTACAGCTATCAGGGAAACAGGAAAAGGGGAGTGAGTTCCACGGGCGAGAGGCGCGAGACATGAAGCTATTGAAGTGGAAGAGACGGTTGCATTTAGCAGTTTCGACAGTGAAATGATGTGAGCGAGATGTCAACCTAGTAGAACGCTTAAATTCATGAAGTTTGGGAACAAGTGAAAGCAGCTCATCGGAGCAGTTACAATGAAAGTATTTGTAAAAATGACAGAGAGAGGGGACGGTACCTCTGTGAGAGAGCGACAGCAGACGAGATGCCAGATCAGGGTCAGTTACATTGCACATCCATCTCTGGATCTTATCAAGAAGATTGAGACAAACAGAAGGGTCACCAGACCATATATGGCAGCAATACTCTACGCAAGGGCGAATGGTTGATTTGTAGATTTGAAGGATCGACTTCAGCAAGAAAAATCTCCTGGCGTGGCACAGGGAGCAAACTTTCCTTGCGGTGGACGAAGCTATTGACAAAATGTATTTGTTCCATCTCAGGTCAGCAGTCAATGTGAGGCCGAGTAGTCGCAAAGAGGAACTCTCGAGAAGTTGAACGTCAGACATTCTAATGGGGGGGGGAAGTGATGGTTCTCTGTGATGAGTAATATAGAGCGGTTCTGTTTTTGAGGCGTTAAAGTTAACCAACCAATTCCTGTCCAGTTCACAAACGATTGGAGGCCCTTTTGGAGACGAACAGCCATGAGGTATGCAATGAGGGAATTATGCGACCCGGATGATTTTATTCATACATAAAATCAATCTCATATATAATGATTCTGGAAATGAGAATGGTCTGTGGAAACCAAAGGGATTAGCATTTTCTCTCCTCTATGAAAACAACACCCAGATATTAAAATTGTTTACTTGTTTGATATTGGCTTTACGAGCCGACAGAAATAGGGTAATTCTAATTTGATAGCAGGACAGACTGGGTTCTATAGCATTGGATGGCAACTGGTCTAGGAGAAGGAAAACTGCGAATTCAAACCTACTCTTAGATGAAGGTGAATGGAGTCTCTCTGAGCCTTGGTTGGCAATCCATTTAGTGATAGTGTGACGATAAAAAAAGACACCCTTGATAGCCCTAGCGAAGCATCAAGAATTCAGCTATTTGACAAGATTATGAACTACACCAATCAAAGTATTGGTGAGTTCAATCTCGGCTGAGGCCGCAAGAAGAAGAAGGATTTGATATTACAGTAAATAATATTATCTAATGCGCACGTATTCTGTCTTTCTGGTTAACTCACAGTAGAAATGTAAACAGAAAATACCTCTAAGTTTTTTTTCTAGTATTTTCTAAATATTCCTTCAATTTTACTGTGCTTTCTGTTAATTTTAATCTCTTCTTATTGTATTTTGTCCTATATATATATAGACTCAGTAACCATTTGCGTTTTCCTGGGTGAAATGATTTAAAATTGGACAATTGTGGCTCGCTGCAAATTTTATTTTTCCTCGAATTAATATGGGTTCCATTGCTATCTCTCTTGTCTTTGTTCTGCCATCCATGCATTAAAATGCCTAAAGCAGGTTACTTGCGGATTCCTCTTGTTCCTCCTGACTTCACTATATGCTGTGAGTGTTAATTTTCCAAGTCGTGTTTGCTTATATCTCTTTATTTAATATTCGCGTCAGCTTTCACTGGCAGTAACAAGAAAAAAGATAAATATGAAAAATATCGAATAAATGTTTCGAATGAGAAGTACACATTTCCATTCAGTTTTTGAAATATCTGTTTAATATCCAGGCTCTTTCTTTAGCCACATCCTGAAGTCTTCTCCAATTTTTATAATCTGTACAGAAATGATACATTTGTGTGTGTGTGTTTCCCGGGCAGATCAGATCGGTGCTGCCATTTATAAAGACGACATCATATTTTGGGTTGGTTAATTCTGTATACAATCATTACAAAATATTAATACTGGGCAGAAGTAATTTCGAGGTTCAGTGATTCTGTAGATGCCATCAAAATGAGTTGTTGTATTCTATGGTGAAGGACAGTTTCATGTCGCTTCAGAGAGTAACTGAAACGTGTGAGCGTGCACATGTCTGCATGTTGATAACATTCTCTTTAAATGGAAGATATATTCTTCGGATTATTTCTAAGTAGTCAAGCAGGAACGATATAAATTTTTGGAACACATTGCGTAAAACATATCAAGACCATATCATGAAGAAGCTTCATTTATTATGTCTTATGAAAGAATTATGTTTTAAGGAGACGAATAATCTATTATTAATTTTTTTTTTTTTTTGTAAATGAGATCATGAATATAGTCGATAATTAATTTAACGTGATCAAACATAATGGATATTTACAATGTATCTGTCAGAAATAAAG
>CAHIKZ030000626.1:877500-880000 GCA_903632075.3 Acanthosepion pharaonis
GAGTATGGTGTTATGGATTTTTGTTTTCTATTCCGGAAAGCTCTCCTTCCTTTGAAAATCCGCTTTTAGAATCAGGTCTTTTATCTTATCCAAAACACTGACCACTGATAGCGGTATCACATACGATGCTATATAATGCAAGCAACATATCACATAAGCCACAGGATTTGGGGTTGCATTTCTCAGTTTTCGCCGACGCTGTGTCCTCCTTAGTCCAATGAATATTTTTACTTTTTTGTCGATTCATTTTTTTTATTTTTTCCAGTTTAGAACAGCGCAAATCTGAAATGATGTTGATTTAAGCCGAAATCTTTTTGCCAGAATATTGCAACTGATGTTCCTCTTCCAATCCTGCCTGATATTATCAATTTCATCGTTGTTTGAACTACAACGGTAACAAATATCCAACCGAAGCTTGGGAAAACTCTTCAGACCAGTGACAATGAGAGTTGGCACATCATAAGTCAGGCCTCTCTACTAAAACTTACAAGGTAATTTTGTGTTGAAGGAGTCTCACCTATTTCAACTACTGAAGACCATACTTGTAGGCGTCTGGGTTAGATAAGATGTTTTATTATTCTTCTGGGAATAGATTTTTTTTATCTACAATAAAAAAAAAGAAGTGACGGCTATAATATGTGTGATGGCTGCTTGTTTAAATCACGACGCTACGTGTGATATATTTCTAATTTATTCATTTGAAAATAGAAAAGATAATTATTTTAGATAAAATATATATTTCTTTTAAAAAGAAAAAAAATATTATGAACGTTTCCGTTACTGAAGCAAAATTCAAGATATTTTATTGACCAGTATTTGCTTATATGGTCATGTATGAAAAAGCGTGAGTGAACAATTAAGAAAGAAACGAAATAAACAAAAAGTCAATAAACGTTATGTTCCACATAAAATTAGGTATGTATTTCGGATATCGAAATTGGTCGCATAGGGAAACAGTTTGCACAAATTCATATGAGCTAACTGCATTTGATTCTGTTTATTTCTCGCATCTTTTAAATCTCATATTGTATACGAACACGAGAATAGAGTGACAGTTATATGAGCACAAAGTTGAATCGGCCAAGACAATTCAAATTTAAGACAATTGTGACAGCAAGGGGAAACACGGAAATTATTTTTCTCTCCTCGCAGATGTAAATTGTAGGAAAACTGGAGCCCGGCACACTTGTGTGGGGTGCACTATAATAGAAGGACAACGCTGACTTCAAAAATGTAAGAAAAAAACAAAATGCATTCACCTCGCTATATTTATCGAAGAATTATGGCAATTTACATAGTTTAAAAAGGATGATAAGTGAACTATTATCGCCTACATATATTTTATATTTACGTTATAGCTTATAATATAATGCCGATGTAATTCTGGGTCGCCTTTTTGTTATATTTGTTTATATTCTCTGCTTACACCCACTGGAATTACTTCTGATTATTTCAAGTGTAACCCCAGTTCATTATGACATGCACCTGAAAAACGTAGGTCTTTCACTTCAGATTTCTCCAAGAAACAATATTTCAGATAAGAATTTATTAGATGTGACGACACCTTATTAGTGTCTGTAATTCTCATTGTTGTGAAGCATCGAATTAAAGAGAAAGAAGCTAAAAGCTCTCTTTTTCCCCCTTTTTTACAAACTCTGTCAAAACTTCGGATTTTCAGAAATTTCACATTTGGTCATTGTTCACTCTCTTTTATTCTTGTATAAGTCCATTCTCTCATTTGATTTGAGGAAACGCCAAATGGACATAACTTTGACGAATGTGTTATCATTTAAACCAGAAAACAACTAGATTATTATGCTATTTAGATTCGAAATATTGTCTTTATCTTTATTGTTGTTGTCATAACATTTCGGTCGTAATCATATTCAAATAGTATGGCATTGTTCACAAATCTAATAATCAAACAAAAACAGGGATGAAGGGTCAGAGCTTGATTCAGCTTCAAGTACAAACACATGAACACCCCCCTCTTTCTACGTAAAGCAGGGGTTGATACGAGGTTCTTCGGAAATATTTTAGCGCTTCAATAATACTTGTCAAATTATCTTTTCATCAAAGGTTGTTCGAATGCCAATTTATTTTGGAATCATATGACGAATCAATTGGTTAAATGGAAAAAGCCGATTTTGGACCTAGTTTGTCACAGATTTCGTCCACTTAAATGAAAACAATCTAAACCAAACATTCACGCAAGACAATCTGTGTGCCATATGTAATTTACATAGCAAATTTCGAAAGCATCGAATGAAAAAAACAGTGTGTTAGGCCATAAAAACGGGCTTTTTGAACAAATTTACAGGCTTTTCTTTATACGCGGGCATGATGGTAAATGTTTTGCGACATGTTTGAAGAAAATCGGATAAAAAATGTGGAAGTTATTCAAGTTTTTATTCTAAGTTGTAAGAAAAACCCGACTGTCAGTAAAACTATGAAGCCCACTACATAAACCACGTAACATAAGCTGATGTTTTGCATTAAG